>QNUK01000080.1:2147500-2195105 GCA_013621035.1 Clarias magur
AAGAAATAATATCAATGCTGATTTTTAATTCACTGAAATAGAGAATTTGATACTTTCTTCCTGTTTTTTTTATTATTTAAATTAAATATGATGGAAACAAAGTAGCAATATCATGAATAATTAAATAAAGATGGATAGATAGACTTTATTTATCCTGAAGGAAATTCCATTATTTTATTCCATATTATATTCATTTTAATTTGATTCCATACTTTTTAAATTTAGATCATATTTATTCCATATTATCATTATTGTCATTGTTATTATCACCCTTTTATTTATTTAGTTTTTTTTTTTTTAATCAAATTTGTTCAGCAAATTTCAGACAATCCTAATCTAATCCTTGCTGCAGCACTTCCTTTGTATCCAAGACCATTAGGTTCATGTTTTAAAGGTTTAAGACATTCTGCATTAAACCCAGGTCCACATGTGAGCAGAAGATTTAAGAAGCGTAGACTTCCATGCGGTTTGGAACACAGCCCGAGTCCTATGGCGCGGAGGAATCCCGCTGCTCGCGCCACCTCCCCAGGTCACGTGGCGTCCATCCACAACCGGCTGGTGGGCGTGTCCTAACGAGCCCGAGGTTCATTCATAACTACGTTGAGCTTTGGGAGGAAAATTAAAGGCAGCCAGTGAAGAGCCGCATGAATCCCCGCTAGGTGAGTGATTCCCTCCTCATCTCTGCGCGCAGCTTCTGATCACAGGTCAGACGTTCCCACTCGCCGTTTACGGGCTGGTTGAGAAACTCGTGCGAGTGTTTGTTAAAGGCTGCATGGACGTCGGATTAGGCAATGGGTCAGACATGTGCATGTGCGACGTGTGAGGCAGATGTGTGGTGCTGATGCTGCAGATGTGTTTCAGTGATGCTGATGCTGCGGCCCGATCGCGCGCACGAGGCGTGATTCGGTGCTGATGTTGGGGCAAACACAAGCAGCGGTGTGATGTGAACTGTAATAACGTGGTGGCGGGACCGAGTGTGGCGGTGAGGGGCTGGAGGTGGCGCGAGGTTCGGATCATCGCTTTCTCGATCCGTCTCACCCGGCGCGCTGTTATGGCGGGTTTGGGGATGCGCAAGTGCTTCTCTCTGTGAAGAACGGGGATCCTCATCCTCCCTAATCCGGGGCGCGCGCGCGCGCACACACACACACACACACACACACACACACACACACACACACACACACACACACACTCCAGTGACGACGCAGACTGACATTTCAGTGTGTATATTACACAGAACATTTCTGCATGTTACTGGATGGTTCGAGCTCACTCCCTGAGACCCATCCAAGACACGATTATTATGATTTCCATTGTGTGTGTGTGTGTGTGTGGGTGGGTGAAGTTTCTTAGAATTTAACACATGATCCTCTTCCAGCTCTGATCAATCTATAGGTCAGTATTTTTGCTCCATGTAAGGAGTTCCCAATCAGCGGTGAAACCCTGCGCTGACCACCAAACTTATTCCGGCATTATAGCAATCCCTACTCATTATTTATTTATACAATTATATAAGGAAATCAGCGCTGTGGTGATGGGTTGCACTGCTTCAGGGTAGCTGGATAATCCCGAGCTTTGGTTTAGTGCCAGTTGAAGGGGTTACACAAGTTCTCCACATGTCTGCGTGTCCATATCTCTGGTTTCCTACCTTACCAAAAATATGCCAGTTGATGAATTGATTACAATTAATCTCACTTAGTGGTTAACACTGTGACCTTGCACCTCTGGGGTCCGGGTTCGATTCCCACCTCGAGTTTGTGTGCATGGAGTTTGCATGTTCTCCCTGTGCTTGTTGTGTTTCCTCCAGTTTCCTCCCACAGTCCAAAAACTTACTGTAGGTGCAGGCTAGCCTAATTGGTGTTCCCAACTTGCTGGTAGTGTGTGAATGAGCATGTATGGGTGTGTGCCCTGTGATGGATTGGCACCGTGTCCAGTGTGCACCCCGCCTTGTGCCCTAAGTCTCCTGGGATAGGCTAAAGGCCCCTGCGAGCCTGTATATAGATGACGAGTGAGTAATCCCACCTATTCCTGCCTCATACCCAGAGTTCCTAGGATAGGCTCCAAATCCAGAATTATCCTGACCAGAATAAAGCATTTATTAAAAAGAAATGAATGAACCTTAATATGAAGATTAATATTAAGAAAGTTATATTAATATAAATATTCCGGAATAAGGTATAATGTGAGACAGATTTGAGCGAAAGTTTTTTTTTTTACCAAAGCTGTTTCAACACTTGAGCAATACATATTTCATGTTACTTAACACTTTCCCAAAGCTTTTTGTGCCTTCTTGAACAATTCGATTTAACTACAGCCGTTCCACAACCACGATTTCCTTTTATGAATGAGCATTTTAAGAACGAGATATGCAGCTTTAGAGCTGAAAACTCTAAAAATGTTATTATAACAACTTGAATTGAATCATGTGCTTGGCCTGGCTGGACATGAAGGCTTGATGGAGGATCTCTGAACTTGGTGACTTTTCTCCATCCCTGTAAGCATGGTTACTTAAGCATGACCTTCTGAGCTGTGGTCCAAAGCGATCGCAGACCCTGTGACACCGTCAGCAGCGACCTCATTTCCCCTCTCATCTGTTCCAGCCTCTCAGCATTCAGCATCAGCAGTATACTAATCACCGGCCTGATCATTAGTTAGACACGTTTAATGCTTGAATTAGTGGGACGAGACCTTTGAACAGTACTGTATACACACAGTAGTTTTTGGAAAGCTAAAAACCTTGTTGGGCATTAGAAAGAGGTGTTTACTTGTGTGTGTGTGTGTGTGTGTGTGTGTGTGTGTGTGTTTGCGTGTAGAGGAAAGAGAGAGAGAGTGAGAGGCCCTGGAGGTACTTTACTGCACCGGAGAGATTTCCTTTCCTCATGAATACACATCGGCCAGAAACAGGCCACTCAAAGTCCGGAGCTGCTGTACATTGCTCATGTTCAGGAGCCATTACGGCCTGGCTTAATGGAGATTGTATGCGCGGGGGTGAGGACGGGGACATGTTAATGCCTGTTAATGGTCTTGCCTGAAAATGAATTGGATGTGTTCAGTACATTCAGGTGGAGTGGTTTTATGGCCGGAGTGTAACATGCGTAGGAGGTTCCCATAGTCAAATACTCAGATGTGTGTTCAGTTTAAGGGTCGAGCTCTTCCTGAGGGATCCGTTTGTTTTGTTGCGTGCGTAAAGACGTGCAGCTGAATCTGCCTTTTTTTTTTTTTTTTTTCAGATTGGGACATTATGTAATGTGATATCAAAGCCTTAGATGGCAGAATGATAAAAAAAAAAAAAAAGGTGTGTGAGGCGATTGTAATCGATACGGAGCGGATTATATAACCCATCGTAGTACCAATCCTTCGATTATAACAAACACCGCTTGGTGGCGTCATCCTGCATCGTGTTGAACTGAATTTCCTCGCAAACTACACATTTTGCCTCAGGCACTTGGACTAGGATTTTCTACCATTTTATAGCGTATATTAAACGACAGACCTTTTTCACATTTTCTGAGCTGCAAAGCACGAAGGTTTGCACACAAATGCAGAAAGGCTGCGATATAGATCTGAAAAGGTTACTAGAAAACCACCGAAGGGCTGCTGCTTTCTGCCTTTTAGGATTTCCTCAATGACTGGTTTCGAAGTAATGGTTGAAACCAGCCAACCAGGAACAGACTTATCATTAGTGGATCTCAGAGCACTGCAGCCTGCCTAACATCTCCATGATAAGAGGGATGGCAGGGGTGGAAAGACATAAGGCAGAGAGACACAGAGGGGAGAGAGTGCATTTGTGTTTTTGCTAGAGATGAGAAAATGATGACGAGGGCAATCAGGACAGGTGGGCTTTGAAGTACTCTCAGTGGACAGAGCTTTGTTGTTTTCCATTTGCTCTGTGTGTGTGTGTGTGTGTGTGTGTGTGTGTGTGTGTGTGCGTGCGCAGACACATTAAACAAACTCCTACACAGAACGAACCCAGCAGATGATTTCACCGTGTTTGCCGTGGTTGGCGTGTGCACTGCGGTACAGCATGGTAAGCACTGTGAGATGTAGGACTGTCACAGACGCTGTCGCTTACAGCAGGGTCACATTCCGATGAACATCACATGACCATAAAGAATGTGTGCTTAAACACTTCACTATTCGTGCTCATATCTATTATACAATATGACACTGCACAGGTTATTGTCAGGTTACTGCTTGTATTTGGAGGTTTGTATCCATGGACCCGAGTTTCCTTTGGGTTGTTCGCCTTTTCTCTCACCACCTGCTACAGTAGATTAGTGACTCTAGGTAGGAATGAGTGTGTGCACGGCTTCCTGTAACTGATATCCCATCCGGAGTGTATTCCTCCGTCACGACCCGTTCCCAGGATCTCCACAGGATGAAGTTGTTACCAGCAATAGATATATATTTAATAGCTAATGCGGTTCAATTTTACCTTAAAGGTGCAGTATGTAACCTTTAACCCCCCCCCATCCATCCCACGCCGCTGTGAGAGCACGGCCAATAAGCTCTCGCTCTACGGGAGGCTACAGCGTCACCCGGGAATCGAACTTGCAATGACAGGACGAGCACTTTACATCTGCGTCACTCAAAAAAATGCATCTTGAAGTGCAAAAGAAGATATGAATAAAATCCCTGGAGCTGAGAGGAAGGAAGGATGTAATTTTCCATTAAAAACGGAACTCATGCTTAGTTTTAAACTAACCGCAATTCAGATTTCAGGCAGCAGAGGGCTCTAAAAATACAAATGGCTTCTTTAAGCTTAACCGCGATAACTAGACGAAGCATTTTAAATGTTTTTTTTTTTTTTAATTTGTCGTTTCTGACACTACAGGGACATTTGGTCCATAAAGTCCGTAAATAACAAGTCCAAACACTTAGCTGATCTACAGGGCACACAGAAAATAAATGATAAGAAGGGAAAGGATTTATCAGACCCTCAAGGTTTAGTCAAATCTCCTCACTAGATGTTTTGTCTTCACCTCTTGGTTATCTTATTTTCCAGATAGGTTACACCCGCTCTCATTGCCATCACGTTCATGTTTTATCCACAACTTATTCTGCGCTCAGAAGGCGCGTTGTTCAAGCAAAGGGAAACCGTGTAGACCACAAAGCATCGCACGTATATATCTCAGATGGTTTGGCACTTTTTCCACATCCGTGTCCCTGAAGCGAAGCCAAAACTGGGGGGCGCTGAGAGAAAGGAGAGGAAGATGCGAACGTCCGAGCCAGCTCGCTGTAATGCAGCTGCTCGCAGATTAGCCGAGTCAGCAAGACACCCGGTGGACCTGCTGAATGAAAAGTAGCTGTCTATCTGATTGCCTGTCATGTTTGTGTCTCCTCCGGTCCAGGAAGTGCACACTCTCGCCAGGACCATGAGCGATGAGCCGCCTCTGCTGACCACCCTCACAGAGAACGCTACTGTGAGTATCCCCACCTTCACATCACACACAGGCTAAACGACCACACGCTCAGGTAAACAAAAACAAAAAAAAACCAAACAAAAAAAGAAGCTAAAAGTTTAAGTTCTGGGTTAAACATTTCTCTCACTGAGCACCTCCCTATAGCCAGGCCGTCCTATGATCTCAAAATCTGCACTTTCCACTCCACACCCTGCCTTATGTCAATAGCCGGAATAGATTTGCAGTCTCAAAAGAAAGTCCATGTTAAGCAGTTTGCATCTGTATTCTGCTCTGCTCTCGGCTTTCAAAGCCCCGATGCCGTGTAGTGCTGCATCACTCCAAGGTGCAGCAAAAAAAACGGCCTGGAAGAATTTCTCGCTTGCTGCCTGCTCACTGAAAGTTCCCTCAGAACTGCTCATGATGAGTAGCGACTAAATGGTGTAATGGTTTCCATCACGCATTATATTAATGAGTATTGGAAAGCATGGAAACCATTAGGCCAATTTTCGGTAGTTATAGCGTCTAGTAACGTTATAATAGAGCTTAAATAAGAACAACACCCAATCTTTTTCTGACCCGACTAGTCAGAAGGACCTATTTATTTATTTATTTATTTATTTATTTATTTTATACATAGCAGCAGCACTGATGGTACGTCCTGCCGTAGGACAAATCGCAGCTTTATATGAACGCATTATTATTTCTGTAACAGCATGCATGCATTGCATCATAATCGCTAGACATAAATATAGATTTTAAAAGCGTGTGTCAAATATGTGAAGTTGGTGAAGCTTTATGCGAGGACACGTTTGAAAGGAGTCTCCAGTGTCAGTTTTATTCGAAATGCGGCACCATCTTTAAAAACATCTTTAAGGGCTTTTGTATTTTGAAGTTGCTCCGTGGGGCAAAATAAAAAATAAAATGGGTGGCGATTGGATAACTATGGAGCCCCCTAGGGGTAATGAGGTACGAAAAACATTCATAGCAGAATACACACTGCCATAACACGGATTGTGAGCAGCACATGAGCAGCAGCGCATGGATTACTTTTGTCTGTTTGGCTTGTCAATCCATGAGCTCAACTTGGTAAACTTGGTACGCGATTTATTATTCCATGTGCTCTGATTGTAACCTAAATATACATATTTACCACATGATCATTTTGTGCTGCTAGGAAAATAATCAAAACATTCACATTGTCTTGTTTTATTTATATAAGGGAAAATATTATGCAAAATTCACTTTTTAGTCACATCTCCAGTGCGCACAAAAAAAAAAGACGACGTGAAGAAAACGTGAAGAAAATACATTTGTCCTTTTTTTTAAAAAATTTATTATTTTTTTTTTTGCATTTGCTAGGAGGGCGGCACGGTGGTGTAGTGGTTAGCACTGTCGCCTTGCACCGCCAGGGTCCGGGTTCGATCCCCGGCCAGGCTCGATTCCTGCCCCTGTGTGCATGGAGTTTGCATGTTCTCCCCAATTTGTTCCCAAATTGCCCGTAGTGTGTGAATGAGTGAGTGTATGTGTGTGTCTGTGCCCTGCGATGGATTGGAGAAGCTGTTTTACATAAACACTGAAACAGCCTGTTCAGAGGAGGAGTGAAAGTAGGTATCAAAAAAAAAAAAAAAAAAAAAAGCATTGTCTGTGGGGTATTTCAGCCAGAGCATTAACACACACTTTGGCGGTCCTCTGTACCATACGTTAAATAAACTTGTTAAAGAAATAGTCAAACATGGGCCCTTTAAATATTATAGGGAACTTTTAATTGGTACCGACCAATGACCATATTCAATATTGTGAATATATGGCACTTGTATAATAGCTGCGTTCCTGCTGCAGATGTGTACACTCACCCTGTATTAAAGGACAGGCGTCCATAGGGAAATGCTGTTGCCTGGAGACTATCCCATGTGTTTATGGCGGTAGGTGAATAGAGCAGTTTCTGAGAAAAGATGACGACTTTTTTTTTTTTTTTTCCCCACTGCAGCACACGGACATACACACCAACGTCATTTTAAAATCATTTCTTACATAATGGAGCCTAAAGCCCATTGAATGCTTCGATAGCAGGAGACGAAAGGTAGTCTTGCATATGATGAGTAGAAATGCTCAGCATTCGCACTGTTGTTTAAAATTCATTTGGGTTCACGCCCAATCAACCTTTCACCGCATAGCAGACGGATTACATTTTAGTGAGTATATTCACAACCTTAATCTTACCTCTAACACTAACGGATGTATAGATTGTTTTTTTTTAAGCTCTTTTTTAATCCATCCAATAGCCAATGACACGCTTAGATATTTCTCTATCTTCTATTTTCTGTAAGTTTCTTGTACAGTAGGTACATTTTAACAGTCAGCTTTTTCAGACCTTTAGTTGATGGTGGTGGCGGATTTTTTGAAGGAATTGTAAGGTTTAAATTTTTTTTTTTTTTTGCAGGATTGTGAAACTTAACAGATTATCATGCTGAGCGGAATACAGCGAGTCTCAGTAAGAGAGTTCCACGACCTTCCCTTCTTTCACTAGTGGGTCTTTTATCGATCGTCTAGGAAACACTTAAACGGAGTAGAGAATTGGTTCGGATTTTGACGCGGCGAATCCGAGCACAAGACATCTGTGACTTCGTGGCTAATTACGCCCATGTGCACGCCCTGAAGTAGGAAAAGAACATCGAGTACTGATGGCTTAAACTATCAGCGACCGGCATCCTTCAGATGAAAGCTTCTAATTCCTCAGTTAATATTAAAAGAGCCTCTGCCCTCATTTTCCATTCAGATGAGCTGCGGAATTGAATTCAGTCTCTGTTTAGCATTTTGATTATGGACCGCTGGCGTAGGCTTATGAGGCAGAACTTATTAATCAACAGGCTCATACAAAGTTAATTGTACTTTTTAGTGCTGTCAAGATATGTTGGGCTTCAAGCTCGTTAAATATACGACCAAATAACAGTCCCTATAGTAGAAAGGTTCTCATAGGCTGAATCATAGAGAACATTTTTACATCTTTACTACTTAAGGAGCATTTCGTTTGGCAGAATACGCATGAATATACTTGTTTTCTCCTCCTCTTCTTGCTTGCCATGGCATCATGTTTGAAAAGAAGCAGCATAGTTGCATTTTTGTTCGGACCGTACTCAGCTCTATGATTAATTACAGACTAGGATCTGTCCACATTGTCTCTAATTTAGTGGCAATTTTGCACTACAGTAAAAAATAAATAAATAAATAAAATAAAATACACAACATGAAATCAGCTGCAAATTAGCTACTTGTTATTGTGTAAGCTGTTCCATCGTCTTAGTAACCTTCATTTAAAAAACACCCAAAGGATAGTTTAGGAAGCTTGGAATCATAGTTGTAATATTTTTCTGAGGGATTAAAAAATATATTCTTTACCCATGAGACCCCCCCCCCTGTCGATTTTGGCTCCCGGCCAGGGATGACGCTCCCAGCGTTGGGTTTCGAACTCATAGTCTCCCAACAGTGCCGAGTCATGCACTGGCCTTTAAGCAACCATACTAATTTAAGCTGAAAATATAATTCACGTATTCATAGAGAAATGTTAAATATAATTGCTTAGGGCCAGCAATCAGGTACATCATTCTATTGTTTACAACCTAACCTCTGAAATAAAGAAAAGTAAATGTGGATTAAATCCCTAGTATTTATTTATTTATTTAAAGCTTTCTCTCCAGAATACTTTATCTACCATAATGGCCGAAAGTAAAATTTCATCCACTGGCGACTGATCAGCCTTTACACAACCCAGGGACCAATTTCACCAAGAGATCATTCGCATTAAGTGCCAGAGTGGGAGGCATTTCGAACACTTTCTCTGCTAATTAGGATGATCGGAATGCATACGCTCACGTTTCATGCAGCTTAGCCCTTGAGATATGCTGAATACTGAATATCCCGTCATTACTGTCAGATTATATTGTTTAAAAAGAATAATAATAATAATAATTAAAAAAAAAAAAAGATGTGTCTGCATTGTACGGATTGACGACCAAACATGGATATATTGGACAGGTCACTGAGCCACTTCAACCAGAAAATGAACGAAATAATATTTCCTTGTCAGTATTCCACATGCGTACCCTTAGTGTCTGTGCTGTACCTGGAGACGTAGATACAGTATACACTTACGGCTTGCTATAAAAGCTAACTCATGGTTTTTAATACTAATACAGATTTTATACTGTTGAGCAGAGTTGGGACAAATCCTGTACTTGAGTAAAAGTAGAAACTCCCTGGGCAAAAATGACTCAAGAAAAATAAAAGTCCACATTTTATAGTGTATGTGTATTTGAGTAAAAGTAAAAAAAAAAAAATAAAAAAAAACGTACCTTCAATTTTAATTAAATATCAAATATACTTAAAGGGCTTTCATTTGTATCTCTCTCTCTCTTTCTCGCCCCTGTGGTTATGTAATGCAACAGCATACTCCAAGTAGGAGTACAGATATCGGTTGTAAGACGTAGTGGAATCAAAGGAAAAAGTACCCTCTAATTAAACTACTCAAATAAAGTGCAGATGCCCAAATTCAAAATGTATGTGTCACATACACAGCCATACATGGTATGCCATGCCATGAAATGCTAAATGCTTCATGAAGGAAAGGTTCCCTTCACCACTGCTGTTGAGACTATATACAAGCAATCTGACTTCAATGTGAATATACCAAAAAAAATATCTGATTTGGACTGGCAGTCTGAACAAGGCCTAAAAGGTCCAAACCTGCTTTGATGTTCCCACATCTTCCCTGCTCCAGGATCTAGTGCAAAGCCTTTCTAGAAGATTAGATGCTATTTCGACAGCAAAGGGGAATAAATCTGGAATTGGGTGTTCATTAGTAGCACCCCAGGTAGAATTTAGTACACACTTTCCCCTTAGATCATAAAAACTACATAACGTGGCATGGAACATCTGCCCGAGCAGATATGATGGCAGCACGACAATGGGGTGGGTAAATGGAGGGGATTAGGGAGAGTCCCAAAGAAGGTTGTTGCCTGAGGCCACGAAAAGTTCAGAAACACCACTGCCTATGCTCCAGTTTCAGTTTTTCGGCCTGCCACGTGAGCGACCACCTTTAGACCACACGGCTGCTTCCGTCGTCTCCCCTTCTCTCGGTCACATACACAAGTTTGTAAAACCACCCATGTATACAAGTTCCATTGAAATGATTATTAATGCAACTCGTTAGTGCTATGTCTATACCTACAGTACATCCAACCCTCACCCTGTACCTCAGCTACAGCTGTACTTTAATAAAAGCTGGCATTTTTGTAAAAAGTTTTAAAAAACACAAAAAACCCCATTAAATATCTGTAACCTTGTGGAGACATTTGGTCTCCGGTAAGAAATAAAAACAAGCCCCCACACACACACACACACCATACCTGGAATGTGTTTCCACACACAGACCGGTGCAATCACAGGATGAGAGTTGAATAAACACGGCGAGAAATTGGCACTGTATTATCTTCTGTTCTTTGGTATCAAGGACAGCAGGGGAAATTTGTGCGGAGGTGGCACAGCGACTTTTATCCTCGTTGGGCCTCATTGTGTTTCGCATCTCTTTCATGCCATCTAATCTGTAATTTAAAAATTCATCACATAAAGCACGCGTGTCCGTGTGTGTAGGATGTTCCAGTGGCATCAGCCAGGCCGGATAACTATGTGCTGCTGTTGGTGATGCTGTGCGTTTTCGCCGGAGGAACGCTGGTTCTGCTGTCTGTTCTCCTCATCTTCTGCCATCGCTGCTGTCAGAGCGGACGACGTTACTCCAGGTGAGATCTCCTGATCTTACCACGCGTAGAGATTTACACATTTTGTCAATCTCGTGTCCACACTTCAACTAGATGGGTTGTATAACTCAACATAGTCACGAGAACTCCACAAATAGATCCCCTAACCTACGCAGGTGCGTGCTTCAAACTCGAGCAGGTGTGCTATTCTGCTAACATCATAAGGCTCTTTCGATGTTCGAGAAATAACCATCAAAGACACACAATGGAAAAGAAAGCTGCCTTTCATACCAATGCAATGAGAAATCAAAGCTCAGTTGAAAGAAGTCATTAGCGGAACTGGATCACAGACTAGGAGCCCTGTGTCTCGCCACTGGCATGAAGAAATCGCAATCCGATTTAGCCCTCATATGGACGAAGCTGATGTGACACTGTGTTTATGAGTACCGGAAACCCATCCTGACAGGGAGAGCAAAAAAAAAAAAAAAATGACAGTTACATGTATTTCAGTCTAAGCGGAAATAACACATGTCAAAATCATTATGATCAACTGGATTATGTGCACTGTTTGGTAGAACATAAATCTACACCACCTCAGGCTTTTGCTTTATTATGAGAAATCAAATAGTGTACAGTGATGGCCCAAAGTATTGAGACAAAATGTTTAAAAAGACGTCCTTAAATTCTTTTTTAAAACAATGACAATCAAGATATTAAGTTTAAATCATTTTCTGCTAATAAACTGTTCTAGAACAATCAATATTTAGTCTTCAAAATCTGCTGGATCTGGATGGGCATAGAGTCAAAAATACGCTTGGTTACGTCTTGAAGATCATGACCAGAAGAAGGTTTTATGGCCCTTTTTAGGTCTGGAGAAGACCCAGGCCCTGGCTTCAGAAGCTGAACTCCATTGTTATATAGCTTTCATTAGTTTCATAGTTAATTAGCACAACTCTTTAGCCAGATTGGCTAGAACTAATTAGTGAAACAACCCGTTTTGTGCACAGGAAGAACTATAATACATGGCATTATGTATTATACACCTTATATAATGCTTTTATAACCAACTTGAAGCTTTTGAATCGCCTTAATAATAACATTTGCGATTATTATTTTACATTCAATTAGAGCTGTCGATATGAACACATTACCGCATGCGATTATTTCAACGCGTTCATATTTTTTAAATGCAAATGACTCATATGACCCATAATGGCGTTCCATAATCGCAGCATGGTTACCCAACTGTATGTGATAAATGCACATTTAACACGAATAATAAGATGCCATCAGGTGTAGTGAACATTAAGTTTCCGTATAAAAAGCTTCTTGATGGAAGTTTGGATAAAAACCAAAGTTGTGCGCTCAAGTCGCCTTCAAGGGGTATTTGGGTAAGACTATTTGGGGAAGACACAGAAAAGGCTATGAAAGTGAGACTGTTGGTAGAAGCTACAGTACATTTGGAGCTACTATTGCACTTACTGGAGACCACTGGATATCATAACCATATCCATTAACCATAACTACCTCGGTAACAGTACACCTAATTGGTGACAAATGCCAATTGCACTCATTCACTCTGGGTGTGTTAAAAACAGAAGAAAGACATTTTGCTTCAATAAACATGGGGCGTGCAAACTTATAACACACTGGCCATGAAACATATTTCTACAGTTCCTTTGATTTGACATTTTTCAATTTCTTAGGGCCAGCGATGACTTGGAGAAAACCAACACCACATATGTGGAAGAGAGTCAACCTACTCAAGGTAATTTCACAAGCACTGGTTTTTCTTTCCTAACAAATATGACTGTATATGAAAGTGATAGTTGGTTCTAGAGTAGTGGTTTCATGTTTTTTGACAGACATCAACATTAGGATGGAAAGCACAGAAACACTGTCCACCTCCAGCTGTCACGGCGATGAGAACACGGAACGCTTTCAGTCCTCGGTGTACACAGGACGGCGCGTCTCCTTCAACGAGACGGCGATCTACGAGCAGAGCAAGAAGAATCAGGAGAAAGGCCGAAGGTCAGAGAATACAGTAGGTGGGGTTGAGTGGTCTGGGTTGTTTTCGGTCACAACCTGAAGTTCAAAAGTAAAACACAATTGGTCCATTTCCATAAACCTGGTCTAGTATAGCAGAGGTGCCAATGCTGCTGATAGGAAAATCCTAGCAGGCAGAGATAAAGGAATCTTTAATCACCAAATGCTAATCTAGATTCAAATTCAGTTATTTGTCACATGTACCTTACAGCACAGTGAAATGATTATTCTCCCCCCCAACATATCCCAGTAAGGAACCTGGGGCAAGAGCAAGTGTTCAGCCAGGATACAGCACTCAGGGGCAGATAGGGTTAAGGACCTTGCTCAGCAACTTGGCGGCATTGGGGATTGAACCCCCGACCTTCTGATCAGTAACCCATAGCCATAATCATTTGACCCACCACTGCCCTAGCTTATGTCAACGGAAGAGATGGCACTTTTTACTTTTTTACTTCAGAAATAAAACAAAGCCAAAAGGGTACCAAACTGTCTTTTTTTTTTCTTTTTTTTTTTACCGAGACAATTTTTTTAAATCCAACTAATTTGGTTTCTTTTACATCACAATACGGAGGCTCATGAATATCATCCAGATAAAGCCAGCACAAAGCGAAAGCAATTACTACCAGAAGCAACTGCGCATCTTTCATTTCCTGCATTATTTCCATTTCAGTGAATTGTCTTTTGTCTGACTGCTGCTTAAACAGAGAAATTAGAAATGCAATGTTTTCCACTCATTCTCACATCACTGTTGCATGGGGTCAGAAATGTATGGCTGGGAACTGTAGCAATTCGAACCTCCAACAAAGCCATGATCATTTCAAGTAGGATGGGTCCCTCTGATTTAATTTCCTCAATTAAGCTATGAATGAAATAAAACCAAGCCAACAATCTTATTTTAAAATGTACATATAGCCAGCTTGGCTGATGATTTTCAATATAGCACAGTATAGTATAAATAAAGACTCATGCTGTCGGTTGTCATAGGGAATCCAAGTTCTTGTCAGCATATGTGCTTACCATATGACTCACAACAGACTTGAGATAGACTTGTTTCTTGTTAGTCATCATGCCTAGTTTAGATTAGTTTTTTCTTTCATATTCTTTACAATTGGTTTGAGGTGTTGTGACATTGCACTGAGCTTAAATTAGCACTTTGAGCTACAACAGGAGATTCAAGTTCAAGTGGCCTTGAATCCTAAGCAGTTTGCATCTGTTGGACACTCGCTCTCTTTCTCTCCGTCAGGTATACTCTTACAGAGGGTGATTTCCACCACTTGAAGAAGGCCCGTCTAACTAATTTGCACATTGCACCTCCAGCGCTGAACATCCTGACCATAATGGAGTGTGACTCACCTGAGAACAGCATCAGTCTGAGAGAACATCACAAAACGTCCCTATCAATATTTCAGGTAATGCTCATACAGTATGCTCTTTCTCAAACCATTATATATATATATATATATATATATATATATATATATATATATATAAAAACCTGGTTCATACATGTTTTATAAAAGCTTGAAGAACTAATCATCAGTAAAACTTATGCCATGCAAGAGATGTTAATAAAAAAAAAAATGTTGCAGTAAAATTTGAGGTGAATGTCAACTCCTGCATTAAGAAACACACAAGAGCATATTCCATCTTATAAGCTTCTGGGAGCCAGGAGAATGCATCAGTCTTGCCAGCTTTTGCTAAGAAACTGCATAGGACTGAGTGAAGCTAAGAAAGCTCGAAGACACCCCAAAACACAAACTACTAAACCACCAAAGAATTCAAAATCACAACTCAAAAACAAATCAACCAACACAATAAAAACAAATAAAGTACAAGGTCACTGTTTGTTAGAGAAATTTTGACTGGGTGAATTTTTTCTCGCTTCGTCAGGTCCTATAGACACAGATTTTAGATCGGAAAAGGGTTTGCAGGATTAGCAATGTTTTTAAGTAATAGAATAGAGGCATCAAATTCCTCCCAAAAAGGTGTGGTATTTGTGCAGGTTTTCAGAAGCCACACCTGATTCTACCTTCTTAATTAGTTGTACTTGGCTTTCAATAGACCATCTGGTGTGGCTTCTGACTGGTTGGAATGAAAACCTGCATCCACACCAGTCCTTTCTGAAGAAGATTCGACACCTCTGCCATAATTAGGGGCATGTAGATGATGACGACCAGCAGTATGTGAAAATGCCAAATTGTTCAAAGTTGTTCACCATTTTTACTGATCTTTGAAATCTGGTTACTGGCCTCACTCCAACAATGCATGGCCTTTCCTGTAAATCCCGACCACTGTGTGTTTCATATGATTAACCACGAAATACTCAAATCTGGTACGGATCTTTTCGTCTGTAGCTTGGTGAGGCCACCCTGCCTGAATCACAAGTGCCCTGGAGAAGCCAGAGCCCAAGCTGTGCACTGCCTGGAGATACACTAAACTCTGTCCTGGACAACAGATTTATTTCGCCCAGTAATGAAGGAAGCTCTGAACCTCCTCGATCAAGGACAGTGAGTAAATCATGACCTCACCAGTACTAGTAGTACAGGAATAGTACAATGCCCAGGCAATAAAAAAGTCAGATACGAATATTTCGTCAGTCCACCTTTTGCTTTGTTTGCAATACACTTTCGACATTTCCTGAGTTTATGAAAACGATGCTATGTCTCAACATTTATTTCATTCAAGAGTAGCATTAATTTCTCTCCCATTGATGATGGGAGAGTCGCATCACTGTGTAACGTCTTCGCCAACACATCCTAAAGATTCTCAATGGGGTTGACTCTGTGGTGGCCAATCCATGTGTGAAAATGTCACATGCTCCCTGAATTAAGGTGAATCCTGGTACTGTCAATTTGGAATATGCATGTGTAATCAGAGAGTGTGAAAAATCCATTGATAGAAAACTCATTCAGTGTGTACAGGCTTGTACCGGGCATGATTACTTCATCTCCCTCTCTTCTTACTCTGATGCGCCCATCACTTTGGAACAGGGTAAATCTGGATTCAATAGACCACATGATCTTTTTCTATTGCTACACAGTCTATTCTTCATGTTCCCTAAGAAATTGAAGCAAGCCTTTTTTCTGATCAGCCTCACTGACGTGGAATTCTTAAGGCTACACAGCTGTTTAGTCCCAGTCCCTTGCGTTTTCTTCGCATTGTACGTGTGGAAATGCTCTTATTTTCACTATTAAATCACAGTTGTGAGCTCTTTTGTTGTTATTAGCTCGTGAGGTTTACCGTTGCTGTTGTTTGTTTCACAATCATTTAAAAAAGTGGACGACTCTCAACTTTCTGCTTAGTTACATCCAGGTGGTGACTTTTTCTCTGGCTGGGTACTGTAGAACACAATGTTCAAAAATGGTCTGTATTTCAAATTAAAAACCAGAGTACAAGTGTGTATAAATGTATTCTGAGAAGCAGTAACAAATTGGCACTCAAAATGCCTACCTATTAAAATCCAGAGCCTTTTCAGACCTTACTGCTTGACACCAAAGACATTATATTACTCATGAGCCATCTCTTTCTCAGGGCTTACATCATCATGCCCCATCATTGTGTGAACTCAGGAAGACACTAGTGTACATGTTGTATTCTTGTGGTTGACCTGACTTTTCCAACCATATTTTACTAAGACAGAGTGGACCTTCCTAGAAAGCAAAGCGAGCTCTTACATGAGTAATGATAAAAAAGCAGCAGCTAAACCTGTCCTTAGTCATAATTTTTTTTGTTTTTTAATATGCTGTCTAAGATCCTGCTTGTTTAGCCTCTTATTTTTTGGCTCAGATTGAGGCAATGGGAAGTGCTGGTGTAAACATGGAAGGTGACTCTGGATCCTCCCAAGTGGCAGGAGCATGTGGAACGGCTGGAGGAGGAGGAGGAGGAGGAGGAGGAGGCGGCAGCGGCTCAACTTCAGGCCAGGGCACCATGTTACATTTCCTGTCCCGACTCAGGCGGCATGCGAGCCTGGAGGGAGCCAGCCCCTATTTCACCATCAAAAAGTGGAAGTTAGACAGCAGTAACAGAGCAGCCAGTCTGGACATGAGAGGTGAGAAGTTAGCAGAGACTGTCATTCAATTTATACATAAAAATTTAATCCATTCTTGGTTTAAAAAGCAATCTTTATGACCTTAGCCCTGTTAGCTTTGAGATATCTGTTCTAGGAGTGCCAATTTATTTATTTATTTTTATTATTATTAAGTAAGCCAATTATAAATGATGAACAGGCATAAACAAGGAAATTATTAGACAGTGCAAGGCATGGTTCTCTAGGATTTGATTAGGAAGGAATGAATGGCCAAAAAGCAATCTGAATCCAAGCACTACCCAACAACTCAGAAAACTTGATTCATGTTGAAATTCTGCTGGGAACCGGGTGGAGCTAAAAGGTCTAGGGTTCCTTTCTGATTTGTGTAGGTCATGCTGCTCTTAAGCAACACATGTCAGCTACAGGAAAGGCAGCTTTAAGCACCATGTAGGGCTTAATGAACAGGCCGTTGGAGACCAATCAATCATGGATCAATAAATGTGTCGTTAGAGTAGCTGAGTGAAGGCTGACTGTGAGCTTAGAAATGGCTGCTGAAAGAACAGGGGAAGATGAAGAGATTATGCCTGCTAAATTAATGATGTAATAATCGTATTATCCTTCACCTGATGTGAAAGGTCAGCAAGTGTGGAATGTTCATTTCCTCTTAATGAGGCCTAGATCCAATTACATACATTATTATTGGAGCATAGGAGCATGGCTTGACAACAAAGCCTGGGCTTAGTAACCGTTCTGTCTTTTGGTACATTGTGTAAATATGTATTTTACACATACAGTATTTGTTAATACTTGGATGTGCTCCATGTTGGTCATCCCATAGTCCAGCTATGCTACAGGCCACTTTATATCCTTAGGGGGGTTTGTGAACATGAGCAGGAAACGGGGGATGGTCTAAATTGAATGCTTAACCCACTTACTTAACCATTAGAGAGCTAGTCTTAAATAAAATGGACTAATTATACCCAATACCCAACTTCCTCCATCTTTTGTGGCCTTCCCCTTTCTCAGGTTCTCCACGAAGGCGAGCATTCCAAAGACAGCGAGCAGCAAGTGAGACTCTAGAACAAGGGGACGAGGACTTCCAGCAGCCAGGAGCAAGTCAAGGAAATTATTTTTTGTTGCATGTAAAACCCCTTCAATCACAAGCCGACCCCCCAAGACGACTCTCTGCTGGCTCGTTAGAGTCATCAACTACAGACTGTCCTCCTCCACCAGCCCCACTCAGGAGGTACAGTACTTTCATCTACTTACTGTGTGTCCACATTGTGAGTCAATTGTTCACTTCAAGTGCCACAGGCCCACTTGCCTCCCTTACTGTACGTTATGCCGACAATCGTGGCACTACAAAATAATGAATTTCTTATTTATAGATATCACTTCAGATTAGACATCATGTTTTCTGCATTATTATGGTAAATGGAAGCAAGATGTTTTATCTGGCTACACACAATAATAGAAAGGTAAAAAGTCTGCTGGAACTGACTGCCCTACTGTAAATGCTGTGTGACTAAGACCGCTGTGACTCAGTTCTTATTTTCTTTGACTTTGGTCCCCTGTAGATTGGAAGTGAAGGCCGTTTTGGAAGCAAGTCCCAGCTTCGAAGAAAGCAGGACTCAAACAGCAGACAGTTTACCAGATTCTATCAGGTTTCAAGGGGAGAATGAAGTAGAGGAGAATGGCGATGGTGGAGAGATTATACTAGGAGCAATGGGAGGAGAAGGGACTGGCATGGAAGGAGCCTCTGAAATTGGTTTAGTGAACAGACAGGAAAGCCTGGAGCAGCCCAACATGTACCGGGACATCTGGAGCCTGCGAGCATCACTGGAACAATATGCTTCTTCTGACCTAAGCAGCAATGACCGGGACTCGACACGCAGTGATGCTGATAGTGTCTGTTCACTAGGGGGCCTTGGTGCCTCCAGAACAGGTATGGTCAGTTACCAGTCGCAAGACATAGATGATGAGATTGACGGGGATGGTGAGCTTCCGTATGATGAAGTGGTCAGGGAGGTTAGTGGCAGAAAAAACGGCAGGGACAGTGTGGACTCAGAGAGAGGCAGCGACAGTGATGCTGGAAGCAGAAAGCTTCTGCAAATGGACAGCGGCTATGCCTCGATTGAAGCTCCATGCAAAGCTCCAGAGGAACTACGTCTGTTTGGAAGCACGTCTGGCAAGACAGCATCAGAACGGCGACGGTTCTTTACAAATGCTGGACGCAAGGGGACGGTGTGTGAGAGTTTTGAGACTCGACTATTCAAGGAGGAGTTGGAAGATGAAGCTTCAGAAAGCAGCATTGGCACAGAGCTCGACGCTTCCAGTACAGTACCCCAGGGGGAACCAAGCATCTCACTCAGTGACACACCAGAAAAGCAGGCTGAAACCAAACCCAGGCCACGCTTTCGTCGCAGAGACTACAGTATCGATGAGAAGACAGAAGCCCTGTTTAATGAATTCCTGCGTCATGATCCACAGTTTGACCAGCAGGGTTCACCTTCTCTACGGCACAGACATCGCTCACGAATCCATCTGCGCAAGCAGTGGCAACGCACCAAGCAGTACAGTGACCCAGGAGCTGCTCGCTACTCACCGTCCCTGGAGAGACAGCGTAGTTACGCACTGCGGAGGGGAGACAGTGCCAACTATCCACTGGACACACGGTACCACAGCACCCTACCACGTATTGCTAGTGCGGCAGACGAGGAGGCCAGTGAAGGAGCAGCCAGTGAAGGCACTGAATCACCCAAAGCACAGGGCACTGGTCCAGCTCCTGAGGACAACTCTAACAACAGCAGTAACAACAGTAGTCCAGTGGTTAAATCAATTGGGGATCATCCCACCCTGCTGTTTTCCACATCCTCAGTGGACAGCACAATGGGGGACTCTGGCATTCTGGAGGGTTGTGGGAGTGCTGGGGAACCTACAGAGATCCACAGATGGTCAGTCACAGACCCAAGTCCGGTAAAGACAGGTCAATGGAACACAGATATTCACATTCCAGAGAACAGGTATGACACGGATAAGGACACTATGGACAAAGGTTACATGCATAGTGTATTGGAACCCAGTCCAACTAATAAACTGCTGAGCAGTCTAGATGAACGACTATACACCAGCCTGAGGAGGACTCAAGGCAGTCAGGAATGCATGGCGGCCGTGACCCGCACCTCGCCAGACCTCAACCAGGACTGATGAACTGCAGAATTCTGCAGAGATCAGGAGTACAGAATAAGAGATGAATGAAATGAATCTGTGATGTTGAGGCGTTAAGCCTACCCAGTTACAGACTACGGCAACCTCAACTATTGCCAGATTTAAAAAAATAAATAAAATAAATGCATGTCTGTTCCTTAGTAATGAAGGGGTAAAGTAGGAGTGGTGCAGTCTCAAACTAGGGAAATGTGTGAACATGTAGTAAAATTCCATATGCAGATTAGAGTAAAAAGATATTTTTTTCTGAACAGGTTAGTGTTAATACCACTTGCAAATTGCACTGTGAAAACTAGCTAAACTAGGGTGCTTTATGAAACAATTACAGGGCAGTTCAGCGTGATAACCATCAGAGTCAACTGCACATTTGTTAATTAGAAATTATGATAAATTAATCAGCTTTCTCCTGTCAAAGAAACACATGATGGAAAATTCCAGAGGAAGGTAGCAGACGCTTGAAAATTAAATTATGATCAAATTACTGCCAAATATAGGTCTCGAAATCCTATACTATTTTGGATTTGGAACTCTATTCTAATCCCAGCACTTCATTCATTTCAATCACGGCTTTCATATAATGATGATTCATAATCCTCTTTCCTCATTCATGTTTGAGATTAAAGAGAAAATATTTTCATTAAAAAATTTTTGAGTTCATATATTAAGTCAAGTTATTCGCTTAAATTTTAGACAGTAGACACCCTTAGGCTTATGATGCTTAAGGCTGCATTATAAAGTACAATGCCATGATCTTGTGGTTTCAGACAAAAATCCCTTGATTGCGACTTAAAAACTGCCCGTCCAAGATCACTTATTATGACGTACTCAGAAGCCGGTTTGCAAGTTTAGCCTTTCGTCACATATACTTTTCACAGTTAAACACAGCGAGATTCTTTATCCTTCACGCATTCTAGCTTCTTGTTAGTAGGCTGGGGTCAGATTACAGGGTCAGCCATTACACGGCACCCCTGGAGCAGACAGGGTTAAGGGCCTTGCTCACTGGCCTGACAGCGGCAACTTGGCGGAGCTGGGACTCGAACCGTCGACGTAATCAATCAGTAATCCAAAGCTTTAAGACACCGAGTCAATACCACCACCCCGTAAACTTTGAGGTTGTAGCAGAATGTCAGAAATTTGGGATCAAAAGATCATGCTTCTATAAAGTGACTTTTCACTTTATCCAAGTAATTTTTTATAGGACTATTGTGAGGAATTTGTATGAAGACTTGCAGAGGATGTGAACACCACTGATAGAATTGACACTGACAAAGATTTAATTATCGTCAACTTATACAGTGTAGGACAAGACCTTAGTTATCACACAATGTAAAGCAGGAACAGCACTTTTGTTTAAGGGGAGCTGCCTTCAACTGTTTATTTCTTTTAAATCTGTTCATCTTCCTTTTCCATGTCCTTGTTGGCATGATGTATAGGTTGGCATTGGCATCAGTCCTGGGAGGTGAGCCAGTGATGTCAGACGAGACATCCTTCAGATCGTTGGCTAAGACCTTTTGTTTTATACCTTAGTATTATTTATTGATCTGTTTTCAGTCCTAATTATATTCATTAATGTCATATGCTATATAAAGAGACCCAAGCAGAGGCTAAGCATGACTAAGGGGATGGGTAAATGGCCCAGAGCTTGGAGTGTGTTTGTGATATTGATTGTCCAGATCAAAGATGTCTGGCATTAAAAATATCCTGAAACGCTTATCTTTAGAAGGTTTGATGACAAAATTAGCTTTGCAAAATTGGCTTAAGAACTAAATGACGATAAGACGTTCATTGATGAGAAAGGCTGTTGTATAACGGATTCCACATGGGTTTCTTAAACATGCCTGTTCATTGCACGGAAGTCCTTGTGGACATAAAACCGTCAAAGATCGATGACCACCGCATCTCTCATTTTCTTTCTCTTGGAGCTCTTTGCTCTCATATTACATATTGATTAGCAGCGAAGAGAGAGACAGCCCTTAAACAGTAGCGATGAAATGGAGAGTAGCATGTTTTCACTGCCCTAGGTTAGTTAGACCATGCAGTGATAGAAACCTCATGAATTTACATTAGGCGGAATGGAAGCAGTCACATAATAGCTCATAACTAGATGTATAAACATCTCACTGAACGTAGATGAACATCAAATATTAAACTTTTTTTTTTTCTATTTCAATTCTTTACTCAGTTACTGCATATAACTCAAAGTGAAGGTCCAGCCACTATAATTATTCTTGAGCTTAAGTACCAAATTACTTGTAGTAAAGTAGTCTAGCACTATGTGTAATGTCGAAGTTGGAGGTGAATCTAGGTGCAGCACGCATTTGAACGTGAATACACACTTTTAATACAAGTTCAGTGGAGTCAGAAAGGTAGAGATATAAGCACCATTTTGCCCATAAGACTTAAATTTTTTATTTCAACAATAATAATTCCCCTTTCTTTATTTCTTCATCATTGCTCCATGAAAACATGCATTTTACCTCTTTTACATATGTTCATTAATTTCAGAAAGCTATTTAATTTTCAACAAGGTTTCTTAGCTGACGACCTTTGAAGATCATCAGCACTGAGCTGACGATCGTTACACTCACTAATGACGAAGTTGACCAAGTTGATATTCAGGAGTTTCAAATGATTTATCTTAACCCCGCCCGCTAATTAAAAATGTGTGATAACGGGGTTATACTTTCAAATTGACACCATCAGATATAAACAGGAAACTTCTTTTTCGTACAATTATTAGGAATTTATTTGAATGAATATTGTGATAAACAGAATATTTTATAACTAATATAAATGATGAAAGGAAATGTGTCTTTTAAGCATGAGATGTTAAAAGGATTGATACCTTGTAATTTTTTTTTTTTTAAAGCAGTCGCCTACCCCCCAAGGCCAAGTGACATTATTAGTGTAGGTAAATTAATTATATATAAATATAAATCTAGGAACCCCACTTTTGAATGCCACTTTAGCTGCGTTTAAAGCTGTATTCTTCGACCTTTACATACATCATTTGTAAATGTAACACAAATGGCATCTCTCTCCAAAAGGAAAAGATCACCCTCACTTCCAGTGAAATGCATTTCTTCCTTCCTTCCCCAAAATATCCAGATAGGATACTGCCTGATGTAACCTGCCAGCTACAATGCAATCCGCAGTACGGTTTCGTTTTTAATTTGAACCTTTTGATGATCATTGACATTGTAGGAACTTGGAACAAATACCCAGGTAGATATTTGAAGCAATACACCATTTATACCTTATACCCTGTGCCCCATCACTGACCCCCCCCCCATAAATATCTGGTGTCTGTGTGCAAATTCTGACCTGAACCCCATGTAGGAGCTTGAGGACATGTCAGACTAGCAGCTGGTCTTCATGCACACGGATGACTGAACCCACTGCTGCACTCCTGTGCAGTTCTGCATGTGAGAAGAAAGGACATCATGGCATTGAGGTTCTCTGTACCTTCAACGCTTATCGAAAGCATTCTACATCTCTTTTCATTTGATCAGAATAAATGCTCATTCATTGATCCGTTGGTTGCTCAGAGGGTTTTCTTTAAGACTAATCTCTAAGACTAATACTAAGACTCCTAATAGGGTTTGTGAATATGTAGGGTTTTATTCGTTTAGAGAGGATACTTACCATTTCTTAGCATTACCAAGGCATCTAAATGGCTTCTAAAATACTGAACACAGTAATTACAGTATGCATCTAAAAACAATTGGTATAAAACTCCTTCCTTATAAAAGGTCAAGAGGAGCCACGAACATGACTGAACAGTAAAGTTAGCCTATCCAGTGTACATACTGCATATAAAATATACATTAAATATAAAAGACATTATTTTAAAGTCTTGTTTTAAACCTGGGGCCACTAACCACTTTTGACTACTGCCACAGACTCTAAACATTGAGACCCGGGTTTGAACCTTTAGCACAGAATAAATGCTTACGTCCCTGTCCAATAATATTTAAATACTTTACTTTCTTCATCATTTTTAAACGCACTTCAAGTGCTTACAGAATTAAAGTTTGTACAAACTCTCGTTTTTTTTTTTCTACAAGACTCCTTCAAAAAAAAAAAATAATAATAAAAAAAAATAATAATACACAATATAGTTGGCAAATTCATGAGATTCGTCCCAAAGGATCAGCTCCAGAAGCCGCAAAGGTTCATGTTTAAAGACCCTGAACGTCAACAACGTCATTCCAATCAATCACTAATTCAGCTATAGTATTTTTTATGTTTAAATACATGTCTGGTTTAACATCCAGAATAAATTTAATCTGCCAACAACTCAAGCCTGAAATTTCAGGAACAGGGTGGGGGAAAATAATTATATGCATCAAAGTATTATAAGAAAAAGACTGTTCTGTACATTTGGATTGCACTAATAAACGGCATATCAAATCCTACAGTGTAGAATATGCTTGAGGTTTGTGCATGTATTCTGCAAAAATATCAGCAAGCTCGTTGCACCCACAAAATTCACTCAGTGCGAGTGGCTTAAAATGGAAGTGAGTCACTGTGGCCTATAGGCACGAACGAGGATTTTATATAACGCTCAGAACAGCAAAAATGTCTGCGCCTAACAGCATCAGCAACTAAAAAAAAAAAACAGGGTCTAAAAATGGAGAGCGGCACAAGAGAAAAGGGGGCTGCCAGAGGCTCCGGAATAAACATTTCCCCAAATAACGCCTTCTGCATTGACTCTGAGCTTGGAAATGGCAGGCTAATTAACCTTTGCTTCCTTCTGTCCACGTGTGTCAAAATTCCTCTCAAACCCATAAAAAAAAACAAAAAAAAACCAAAAAAAAAAACACACACACGACCAAGCACATTTGGTTTGGTTGGGAGGTGTTTTATATAAATAATAATTAAAAAAATATTTATTGGAAAAAAAAAGAAAAAAAGAAGGAACAAAAAACAAAGAAAATAAAACAAAATAATTAACCAAACCATCCTGCACTGAGCAGGCGTCAATACATTTGACTGTACAGACCACTTTTTTCCCCCCGAAGCTCTTCACAGCATGCAGTTTTTTTTATTTTTTTATTCTTATGGATATAATTATCTTTAGCATTCTCGCCATGACTTCTATCGAACAATAGCTGATATCTTTTGTCCATTTTGCCATTCTTTAACATGAACTCTATGTGCACCTTAAACTGCAGTTAATTACTGACAAATTTAAAGATCACCTAAAGAACTAAACATTGAGGTCAGAGTTGATGGGCAGCAAAAGCCCGGCACGAAGAGAGGAAAAATAATTGGTGATGGTGGTAGGGGCGAGGGGGAGGGGGGGGGGGACAGGCTACAAGCCTTTAGGTGTAGATCGGTAGGAAAAAAACAAAAAAAAAAAAGAGAGGGGGGTGGGTAGAGACAGAAAGAGACCGAGAGATCAAAAGAGAGGCAGAGAGTGAACAAATACTCAAAATAATTAATTTAAGACAGCCTGAGAGAAAAAGAAAGAAAGAGAGACTTAACCTAGAAAAGAAAACAAAACAGGAGTTTCCTCTCTGATTTGGGGTTGCTGAATAAGTCAGTCCTTTCCAGGGAAAAAGCTCGGAAAAAAAAAAAAAAAATTCATACATCCACACTTCCTGCCATCGTTTCCGTTAGGGTTCATAGTCCAGGGTAACGTGTGTGTCAGGAACTGTGGCATGTTTTCTTGGCTGGAAATCCAAAACAGAGGACGGGGAAAAATAACAAACCTGTACAACAGAGATAATCGATTAATGACACATTTTGGATCCCGGTGTACAGAAAGCACATTCAGTAATCAATCCTCCAGGGCACTAACAAAACACTCGATGTAATTTTTATTTATTTATATTATTATTTTTTTGCATCTTGCTTCGATTTGATGCCATGTTTTATATTACAAGATATTCCTTCAGCAAGCGGGAGGCACTGCAACATTACTTATGGAAAAGCCTAAATAAAATCCGCAGTGACCCTGCAGCGCTATTAGACATGACGCTAATGTGAAAGAGGCACAAGTTAAAAAGGGATGGGCTGGCACATCATATCAGGCATTTAATTTTGTGGCAAAGACGTCGGACTACTGATCCACATGATATGTATGTTCCTCCGGACAACCAGGCCTTTAAGAATGACCGAAAACCCTCAATTGCTCAATTGACGTATAATGAGAAAAATAAGTCGCTCTGGTTAAAGGTGTCAGTAAAGATTTACACTTCCTAAGAACACTATCTCCAACTCTCATCTTGGCCTCACCTGAATACTATGGAATTGCTGGTGTATTTATAAAAGATTGTACGCTACTCATACTAAAAAGCCTTCTCATAAACTTACAGTACATGTTGGTGAAAGCGTAACGATTTAAAATTTTTTTTAATTGTACCATCTGATGTCACCCAAAAGAGGATGGGCTGCTTTTTGAGTCTGGCTCGTCTCAAGGTTTCTTCATCTTATCAACTCAAGAGTCTTTCCTCGTCTCTATGAGCTCTGGCTCTCTCATTAATAAAAATAATTCTACATCTGGATTCTTAAAGCTGCTTTGTGACGATGCCCATTATTAAAGCACTAAACCAATAAAAACAAGTTAAACTAATACAGACAAACAACTAGGGTTTTGCCACGTGTTGGTTTTTTCCTTTTGTAACGGCACGGACATTAAAACCCGAGCTCTGGCTTTGATTCACTCTCTCTCTCTCTCTCTCTCTCTCTCTCTAGCCAAACAATGAATCTGAGTGATTGGAAGACCATGATTAATCAGACCTTAATAGACAGCGTGATACAAAAATCAAATCGCTCCGTGTGTTTGTGTACCTTCTTAAAATATATGTGCCTTCAACAAGCGCGTAATGGCTGTTTTCACACTTTCTATTCATGAATGAGAGATTAATAGTAAAATAAGTAAATAAATAATAATAAAAAAAAACATTATGCCTTCACTGGTTCGCAGAAGCCCTTGCGTATGCTGCTTAGAAAACTGCTCCGAACCGGCCAACTCTGTACGGCGCAACAATACGAGAGCGTTTTTTACACATTATATTTAGCCTCGCATTTGTGAAGCAGGACCCCGAATGATAAATCCCTGCCTTTGTCCTTTCCGTCTTTCTCTCTCACTCCCACTCCCAGCACTGTTTATCGCCAAGTGAAGAGTCTGAGTCATCATCAGCAACCACGTAAACGTTAAAACTCTGCCTCTCTGCAGTGTGCGCACGAGGAATCAGAACATCGCCATCATCGTCATTCGCCCCATATTTCCCCCACTCCCCCCACCCCTCCCCCCATCCCCCGCCCTGCCTAAGGGAGAAACCCCGGGGAAAAACGGGAGGGGCGACGGTGATTTGAGAGATGGAAGGAGATAGGACGCAAAAACAAAAGATGGGTAGAAGAAAGAGGGAGGGAGGGGAAAAAGGAAAAGAGGGTGGAGTGCGAGGCGAGTGAGTGAGTGAGTGAGTGAGTCATCACGACGCACTGCTGTAGCTCGTCAGTGTGAGAGTCGGCATGACACACTCGCAACGCTTCTCGTTTAAGCTTGAGTGACACTCTCTCTCAATCACACAGACACAAACTCTCCCTCTTTTCCCTCCTCCTCTGGCTGGCTTCATTTATTAAACTCCATACACTTGCTCTTGCTGGCTTATCAGTATACAGATGCACACATGCAGGGGCATTCTTCGTGTTAGCATCCCGACTAGGTTTATGAGAAAGCACATGCAGCGTGAACAGGCGAGAGGAACAGAGGGACGTTCACCATCTCACCGCCAGCAATGTGATGAGTTCAGTCACAAGCGAACAAAAAAATATGAGTCACTAGAGATGGTGTCGCCTCCTTGAAAATAAAAATTTCATATGGGGCACAAACTTCTGTGGGATAGGCACTGATCGATTGGCGGCTCCACTACTGTGACTACCAGAAGCACCACTTTAACAGCTCAATAAGTGAACTTAGTCAGGTGGTGTAATCCAGTGAGCTAACGTAACTAATGATCCTTTAAGTAACTGTATACAATAGAAGCACAACCTAATTCCAGAAATGTTTTTATTTTTTATTTTTTAAATGAAACTTTTAAAAGTAGTCCTGGCACATGATCTGCTTTCCCCTTCGCTCATAAATAGGGAAATGCAACGCGACTAAAGCGGTTTTATTTCATGAACGAAAAGCCGAACAAACAAACAGGTACATGAAGAATTTTTATTCGGACACGTTCTACATCTGATAAAAACAAAAGTCAAAGAGCAAAACCCCCGTTCTGCGCTCACCTGTACAGAGAGAGAGAGAGAGAGAGAGAGAGAGGGGGGAGGTTGGGGCAGATTTGCGGGGAGGGGTGGGTGGGGGTGTGTGGTCATTGCTGTTTGCAGGTGGAGAGTTTGCGAATCTTGCTGGCTGTGGACATGCCCTTGCGGGAGGGGTTGGACGAGGAGCTGGAGCGCCGTTCTGATTTGGGCTTCAGTGCTGCCGGTTCTGTCCCGTTCACGCAAACCGGTTTGACTGGGACGCGGCTTCGCTTTGCGCCACACTCTTCCTCCAGCTCTTCTTCCTCCTCCAACTCCTCTTCTACTTGACCTGTAGAGCGGAAAGCAGACGCAGGAAATTAGCCACTTTTCTAGTTTGTTCAAAAGGTTCAGTTACTAATAAACTATTTAAACTATTTTTATTTATTTATTTATTTATTTATTTTTTAAACCAATGGCGTTGGATCTTGTGTGCGTTTTTACCTGGCACTGTAAAATCCTGAGTATAAATTATGTCGTCCTCGCCGTCAAACATCTCGTCGTCCTCCTCCTCTTCACCGTAACCATGGAGATCCTCCAGGTAGGGCACCACGGTCATGCTCCTCCAAATGTCACGGGTCTCGGCGCTGGGGGGGATAGGCACGGGGTCCTCTGAAGGTGGGTGTTTCTTCCTCACCCAGCTAAATGGAAATAATAATAAAGATTAAAAAAACAACAACAACAACAACAACAACAAAAAAACTGGTTAACACAAGGACCTGATGTGCTTTCTGTGTTGAAAAAATTTTGGCTTGTAAGATTTTTTTTTAATTATTATTTTTTTTTAATTATTTTATTTTTATTCATTCATCTTGGTCAAAGAATTGCCCACATGCAAGCGAATCAGTCGCAGAGAAAATTTTAATGAGGCAGGTCCTCAGCATTTCTAGGCCAAAGGTGCATCATTAGAGGATCTCAACTCAAACCATAAACTGCTCATAATTAACGACTAAGATGAAGGTTTAACATTAGTCAAAGACATGCTGGAATAAACATTTGTAAATGTAGAATTTCTTTTTGGATGAATGAAAAGCTATTTCTAGAGCAACTTAAATGTAAAACTAAAGCAATCTAATGACCTTTTGAAGCGATATCTCAAAACATTCAACACTACCGATGATTTAGTTCCTGAACTAAAATTTACTAAAATCCAGGTAACAACATTTTCCTCAAGCTGTGGTTTGAATGTCGTGTTCAGATTCAGATGTCTATAAAGCTGTTATTGTCGTCTGAAAATCACTATTCCAATAATGTTTGTCAGTTGCCAGTACACATTAGAAACATGTGGACAACTTGAACTCTGCTGGCCTTGGAAATGTTCTTTATAACAATCTTTAATCAATCTTTAGTGAATCTTCATTTGCACACTGCTGGGCTGTAACTGAATGTGAAAGGACTGCTCAGTCACACTGGGCTCTCAGTTTGGGTATTGTCCACGCCCTCACCGCCGACAGCTGCTGATATTTATTTGGACACAACCCTGCACTTCATTTCTGTAGTGGTGCTTAACATTACCGCTTTTTGTTATCACTACGGTTTCGGGGAACATATCAGATGAGACAAACTGGGTTTAAACCTCTGGAGGAAGTTTAAAAGTGCATAATGAATAAACATAGCGATATGTTTTCATACTCTACTCTCCCTTTTAATTTTTTTATTTTTTAGAGGAAGCCAAAAAAAAAATTTGTTTCTTCCCCACACTTTGTCCATACACAGTAAACTAGCCACGCCCACTCCGAGGGGAAAAGATTCGGAGTCCGGATAGAACTGTCACCAAGTGATGCCTGGTTTAGTTGCTACAGACTCTCCAATGTTCATCTACTGGTACCAAAACTATTATAACTGCTCAAGAGTGAAAACAGAAAATAAGTAGAACTTAATTAAATTTGGTAAAATTAACATTTTACCATTTGCCTTTCTTGACGTGTTGTAGGTTATACTTAGGTTGGACGAACATTTCAGTCAGCAGCATTTTTAGTCCTGAAACTTTTTAATTCTCCCCTACACCATTTCTCACTCCTTTTGCTCCATTTAGCTCAATTTACTCTCCACCCTTTTCTTTTCGCTCTCTATTCCTCAACTGCTAACTTATTCTCTCACTTCTGTAAAAAGATATCTGAAGGTCAAATTAGCACTGCAGAACATAAAGACCGTTATTAACAATTGTGGAAATCAGAGCTCATGACCTCAATCGGAGCGGTGCGCTGAGCGGTATCTTTCTTCCCTTTCTCGCTTATCGAGATGCTTATTTCTCACTTTCTCTGACCATTTCGCTCACACTTCCCATCACCCCCTCTTACCACCACCACCTACCTCTTACGCCTTTGCTCCATCTCAAGCCTACATTTTCTACACCTACGCCTCTCCTCATTTAATATTGACCCATTTTCTCCTTCTCCATTTTCTTTATTCTGACATCTCTCCCACTCTTCTCGTCTATTCTGACTACAACATTACGTAACCGGTTTCATCTCCTGCTCTCACTCCTGCATGAAAATGAATGGCGTCATAGTGTGTCTGCTCTGCTCGCACGTAATCTAATCAGTAACTGTATTTTCCAGTCCTTCTCGAGACTACCAGAACGTGCTACTACACGCCTCTACGTGCTATCCACTTCAGGCAGATCTTCAGATGCGTTTCTCGTATAGAATCGAATCATACTCTGCTCTCTGAATGATAAGGAATGGGGAGGGGGATAAACTCTTGGAAATGTTGGGATTCTCTTTTGAATGGCTCTGGGTCTGTTTATGAAAAAAATGCCAGTGCCATATTAATATGCCTATTGTATGTAGCAATACCATGCAGTTAAGCAGTTTTATTAATATTAAGATTAAATTATTTGGTCACATGTACCCTACAGCACAGTGAAATTACTTTTTTTTTTTTTTGTATATCCCAGTTAATAAGCTGGAGTCAGAGCGCAGGGTCAGCCAGGATACAGCACCCCTGCAGCAGAGAGGGTCAAAGGTCTTGTTCAAGGGCTCAAGAGTGGCAGCTTGTCGGTGATGGGGCTTGAAACCTCGACCTTCCGGTCAGTAACCCAGAGCCTTAACCAACTGAGCCGCCACTGTCCGAATATGATTTATGATTCAACCTTAATGCACATGTTTCTAACTGGTCTGGCGGTGTTGAATAATTCTGCATCATAATTTCTGTTACAACAGATGCATTCACATCATCTAATCCTAAACATAACCAGATGTAAAATGCACATGCAATGTGTGAACATAATGAAAAGTGTAATATCGTTACAAGCTTTCCGTCAGGGAAATAGTTAAATAAAATGTAAAGTCTCCAATATCTGAGATTTCTAACTGCATCCATAGTGGAGGGGCATTATAGAGCTTTGGCAACTGTTTATACGTTCATTCTTGACTGTTCTATACCACTTGTTTATACCGTACAGGGACGCAGGAAGCCTGGAGCCTATCCCAGTGGACTTGGCACAAGGCGTGGTACACCTTGGACAGGATGCTGATGAATTGCAGGCACACATTAACACACTGTGGGGAACGCCAATTAGCCTAACCTACAGTACCATATCTTTGGACTGCGAGTGCTAACCGCTACGCTACCACGCCGACTTGTACCCGTTTACTTTTTATTCTTAGATGGGCTTGGAGAGGACACACTACATCTAGTTAGAATTTGAAAAACACTAAAACTTTAAAAGGGTTATCGTGATTACTACTGCTGGATGTCAACGAATAAAACATCTTTCTTCTACACCAAAGATAAAAATAATCTTATATACAGGAAAGAATAGTATAGGATGCAACTTCAGATTTGCTTTACTATAACATGACATAAGAAGGTTATATAAATAAATAAATAAATAAATAAATAAATAAATAAAAGGCCTAGCTTTACGTGCTAGTTAGGAAGAATATGCATAAAAATTATAAAAATACATTATTTAATTGTCAATCTTCTGCTTTTAGTGCCCCCTAATGGACTAGTTTGACCAAATTCGGGGCATGTCCTTACAATCTACAATCAATGAAGCACACAAAGTTTGGTGAAAATGTTTGACATTGTGTCCACAAGATAAATTCCATCTTCCAAGAGGCTTGGAACATCAAAGTACGTTTGATGAGAATGTTTGACCAATTTTACAGTCTAGAAGTTGAATATTACGTCCATTTGATGAGAGTCAAATATTTAAAAGTAATGATTTCAGCAGAAACGTAAGCTCTGCCCATATCAATGCAAAGTTACAATTACAGTTAATTTCAAGAAACGGTCTCAACTCCAAGAGAAAGCAATGCAGGATGTTAAAGAAAAATTTATAATAATCATAATAATAATAAAAGCAGATTTGTGCAGCTATACTCGGAAGACCCCTAATAATAAGCCTAGAGTTATATATATTATAACTATATATACTAGTATATAATTATAATGAATATAATTATATGTTTGAAAAGCAGGAGGTAATTATACTGAATGTTTGATTTAAACATCAAAACACAAAGTTAAATAAAAATGCATTAAAAGGCTGCAGGAATAAAATCAAAGCAAATCATTCAGCAAGTTTTCATTAGTTTACTATGCCTGCTCACTTACTTGTGTTGCCTAATTTGCTGTATTGAGAATCTCTTTACTGGATCGTATTCAAGCATTCCTGCAAGAAAAAAAAAAAAAAAAACAAGCAAACAAAATGAGAGCATTTTCTACACCAACACCACAGGCAAGAGGAATTTAATCAGAGACACAGGTGTAGACACTCTGACTCATTATTAGTCATATGACCAGGTGACTTATGTAGCCTCTGCAGGTCACGATCAGACTCAAGGGCAAGCAGAGTCAGAGCTACCTGAAAAAAAAAAAGAAAAAAAAAAAAAAAACGCAGTGGGAGTGGAAACATGAAAGTCAAACACAGTAACAAGGGATGACACACTGAACAGAGAACAAAAAGATCAGTGGACAGAACTTGTCTAAATTATTAAAAGGTCAGAACATGTAATAGTAGGCATGATATGCTACGAAAATGTAACTACTGGTGTGAAGCGGAGACAGAAAAAGACAGAAAGTGACCGAGAAACTATTGGAGAGAGAGACGGAGAGAGACAATCAGACAGATAGCTAGAGAAGGAGAGACAGAAAGTAAAAGAGTGAAAGGGGGGAGGAGGAAGACACACCTTCAGGACTCCATTCTTAATATAGAGCTGCCAAGGAAATGTGTTAACTAACAGAACAGGAGATAAGGGGGAGAAAAAAATAAAAGAAATAATAATAATAATAATAAAAAAAAACCTTTAAAAGTACCAGACAAACTGACGACTCTTAGCAAGGGATGCCTTTTTTTAGTTTTATTATTATTTTTTTTTTATTCGCTCTTTTAGACCGACTTCCAGAGATGTCCGTTTCAGATTTTAATATACATGTACACGCTGACTTGTTTCCAGATTTCAGCGTTAAAAAGTTCCCTCTCCTCCTCAGAGCCAGGCTTCAACCAGCAATGAGAACATCGTCCACAGGGAACACACTCGGGCTCGGTTATGACTCATTGAGGGGGAAAAAAAACAAAACAAAACAAAAAAAATAATAACTTCTATTGAGATGTGATGGTAGAGCACCATCTACTGTCCAAATCAATGAAGTGCAGCTTATGACACAGTCATGCAGTCCTTCAAATTTGGAAAATGAATTTCAGCTTCATACTGAGGTAAACCATGACAAGTGATCCTACTCTGCACCTGTGATCACAATGAGAGAATGAGAGCTGAGGAGCTGACAGGAACTAGCTGTGTACCTTGCAACAGGTCAGTCAGCAGCGGCCCACACTCCTCTGGAATTGTGTAATCCCCCTTCCCAATGTTCTCAAAGAGCTTATAGATGTTATCCCCCTCGAACGGATACAGGCTCGTCGTTATGTTGTATCTGTAGAGAAGAAATACATGTGTTACTGCTATAGAGTCAAAGAGCATTTGACCATTTCCCTGCATGCAGATCACGCTGCATTTGCGTGTTCGCTTATTTTACTTGGACAACTCAGATTGCTATATCGAGATCAAATCTCAGATTGCTATATCGGTTACACTCAGTTGGTCTGACTCACTCGTCTAAAAACAAAACACTATAAAATTCACCAATCAGAGATTAGAGAATGATTCAGTCCTCCATCACTTCAATAACAATGGTGTTCCAATATTAGCACGCCCTTGATATCACAACGCATGCTGAATTCCAGCCAATCAGAGGCTGGAGGAATGACCGTACCAGCCAATCAGAACGTGGACTGCGGTACATTCTGGCTACTCGTTTCTGATCGGCTCCTTTTGATGCTCTCTGTGTCCCTCAATGCGCAGGCATCAAACTGTTGCCTTTTCTTCTGTTCAGGCATTCAGCAGCAAGTACATACATACTTTATCATGTGTTTGCAAATATATATATATTTTTTATCAGAATAAGGTAAATGTCTCCCATACACACAAAAAACAAACAAAAAACTAAAATGCATAGTACTGCCTGATCAGAGACAATTCTATCTAGGACATAACCTAATTTATTAGTTGATTAAACCTGTTAATTAAAGAGAATAATACTAGAAGTGTGTTAAGACTGAGCAATAGGACAAAAATTAATTCAATACTGTAATTACAAATTACCTAATAAACTCTGAGACAGTTGGCCGAGTGTCCGAAACTCACAGGCGCTATTAATTTGTTATTTCATTTATTATTGTTATTTATTATTGTTATTTATTATTATAACACTCTATTCATGTCAACGGCTTTTAGGTTGTTCGCTTTAAGGGCTTTAAAAATCAGGCAATAATACAATAAATGCTTTGATTAAAAAACAAACAAACAAACAAACAAAAAAAAAAAAAAACACAATCATGATCTCAATTCCTATGTAAAAAAATCAAGATTCATCCTACTGTAAATACAAAAGGGTCCAAAAAGGTATACACACATCAACAGCTGTTATCTATGCCTTTAAAAAAAGATCTTTTTTAAACTTATTCAATTGTGGCAGCATTGTGTAGTGGGATATTTTCTCTTAGGATGTCAGTAGTCGCACCATCATTGATGCTAATAAAACACCATCGGAAGAGAGGCATATATTTGTCATGTTAAAGAGTGCGTGTGTATTTTTTTGGGCCTCTCTGAACATGTTAATCGTTAGCAAAGTCCTGAAAATCGATCGACAGTAAAACCACTTAAATCAATACTACCGGTCATTAATTATTGTCCAATAAAGTATTTTATGTATTATGGGATGCGCATACATATTAATAAATCAGTGTACTGTCTTAGTTTGAATTTTCATTTAAAAAAAAGTGTATATAATTCATGCTAATCATCTATTCCAGTCGACCCCCGAAATTTTCAAAGGTTATATCCCTAAAGCAACTGTCAATTGTAAAAAAAAAAAAAAAGAAAAAAAAAAGAAATAAATAAAAAGATTTTGTATATAGTCAAAAAAATGCCTGTTTTTAATAGTTTAAACTCGAAATATTCTCCCCAAACACTTTAATTTCATTTCATACTCAGCTTTATACATTAGCCTTATACAAAACAAAAAAAACAAAACAAAAAAAAAACCCTGGAATGTAAAAGGTATCTCTTGTAGTGCTAGAATATAAAATACCGATATGTACTGTAACTCATGCAAGCGCATTTCTTTGGTATGTGCTGTTGTTTACCATCCGCAGTTGCTTTGTGTTCTCGCTACAGTATGGAAATATGTATGCCGTATTTCTTTATATGGAAATTTAGCTGTTAACATTTATGTTACAAAATTGATAAATTATATTATTCTTAATAGTTTAGCATTCTATATTCTCAATAATTTTGTTCCATGTTATCACAAAAAAAAAAAAAAAAAAAAGACTGCAGAGGATATTTGTGGTTTCCACAAACAATTGTTAGTTAGGTTCTTAGGAAAAGTCGGCGAACAACTGAGGCTGCGACCTCTGAACCGCGACTTGGCGGGGGTCGACTGTATTAGTAGATTTATGTGCCATCTAAAATTAGAGTACAGGATAATATTGACGTAGACTTAATTTCAACATCAGACCGTCAACACCAGCTGCCTTTGTGTTTGTACGTCACTTACAGTGTGACCCCGGCTGACCATATGTCCACTTTAAACCCTGAAAAGGTGTCCAAGCCGTTGGCGATCTCAGGTGGCTGGAAAGCCGGCGAGCCCTGACTCGTTCGACATGTGTCATCCTCCGCGAATGGGTGGAGAGCCTAAAGCAGGAATTCACAAAAAGGAGTTAACACACACATACACAGCTCAGATCCAACAACTCAACGTCAATGACATACTGTAGCAACAAAGGCTCAGACGGAAGTGACTCATACTAGCGTTAAGGATTTTTGGAAGGCTGTTAGAAGAGCAGCCTGCAATTAACAGTAAATGAACACTCCGCTGGTCACACACATTTGGTCACAATGTCAGCTCTTAAGCTCCTGTGGCTTTAACAATCATCATTTGGCTCTGTGACGCAAAGGTCACACTGTTACGGACGCGAGTGTACGACAAGGCTCGCAGCCCAGAATCACTATCGTCCTTTAAACAAAACAAAATCGTCATCCAAAGCAGAGGCTTCATCTTTAATTTAACATTTCGGGATCACAGAGATTCTTGAGTAGTGTGGTGCGCCAGTGCATGTTGTGTGGTTAATCTGCTTTTAATTAGCACTGACATTTTTTGGTCACAGCAACGCATGAGTGATGGTATTTGAAGAGAGGTTTTTTTTTTGTTTTTTTTAAATCTCCTAACCAATGAGGTTGTAAGTTGGAAAGGGCCAAGAAAAACAAAAGATGGAGATCAAAGAGGAGGCTTTAATGAGTAATGTTTTTATTTCTGGGAGATTCACATCTATGCAAAGTAGCATCTCATTTATCTGTAGCTGCACACAAACAGCTGCTTCTTAATCTTAAATAAATCTTTAATTCACCTTCATTACTGAATAGTGATAGTAATAGTTTATACACTGCATGAGTCACGCATAATTTTTCAAACCTTTATCTTTCAATGATCACAAAATCTCTTCTTTGGCTAGCCAAGACGTGCAAACACAGAACTTTTTAACAAATAAATTTAACACACTCATGCATATTAAATACGTTTCAAACCTTTTTAACCTGTAAAATTAACCCGTAATGAATTTATGGGTTCATTTTATTCCCAATAAAATGAACCCATTCATGTTTTTCTACTATTTAACCTCCTTGTATTAGCTTTTTTCCCCTACCTTTGTCTTTAGCCCTGTAATAAGGCGCAATAATAAAGCAACAGAGTTCCTCTCACCTCTGCTACGCCCAAGTCGGAGATCTTTAAAGCCCCATCCGTAGTCAGCAGCAAATTCCCTGGTTTAATGTCTTTGTGAACGATTCCCTGGCTGTGCAAATATTCAAGGCCATCCAAAAGTTGGCAAAAGTACCTAAAATGAGAAGAAGAAAAAATAAATAGCTCCAACACGTTGTCTCTTCAGGATTCAAGCTAATGTTAAGACATGCGTGCGCACGCTCTCATATACACAAGGGGCGTTCAAGTCAAACCGGGACCTTTGAATGCACAGAACATAGTAATGAAATTATTTTATTTATTTCTCCATATAATCTTCTGAAACACTCATGCCAGCATTACTTTAATGCTTGGATACCATCAAGGTAGAAAGTTTTCTCTGAAAGCCATGATCAGACTATCTGCTAAATGTCTGAAACTCTGGCCTCCCAGGAACTCCTGTAAAAGCTCAAGCATGTGCAAATGTCTTGGATCGAGGCCATGACTGTACAGGGGATGAGGCGATAACTTCCAGACAAGTTCCTGTAATGTACAAGTGATGTTTTGAATGATTGTGTGTTCAGTTCACAGATATGTCTCTTTCGCACGTTGGTGGCAAGTTGTCCGATGATTTTCAAGGATCAATAATTTCACTCGATGAAATGTTCACAAGAATGACTGCAGTGGGCTCTGAGCCACCTCGACCGGGATCGTCGTTCACGGACAGCCTTCTTCAAGAGACACATCACTGTACTGTGCTTGACGTTATTTGCGAATCAGTTGTACACCTTCATTCAGGAAAAAGTTCCATCACAAGTCCCTGTTTGACCTGAACGCCCCTCCCATATGCTATGAATAACAACGAATAATAATAATAAACATAATAATCAAAATGATAATCACATCATGTTCAATATGTTTTCTGAAGCAATGCCTTGCTGTATTCTAAGAAATATAAAGAGAAATCTCACCCGTGAGCTTGAAATACTGGAAACCTTTTCTCAGGAACACTATCCAACATCTCCTGCATGCCACAAACGCAGTACTCCATTACCATATACGTATCAGGACCGTCAAGGAAGAAATAATTCCATTACAGTTAAAAAAAAAAAAAAAAAAAGTTAACATGTTTTTACCTCACTATACTTAAAATATTTTAAGCTTACAATAAAAAAAAAAAAATCAGGACAGGAAAGGGTGTTGCAGTAAGAAGTGTGGACAAGACAGCCATGTTAAAAATAGATAAATAAAAATCTGAGTCTCTGCAAAAAGATTACCTTCTCCATGCTGTAGCCTGGATGAAAATAACCTACTGCAGATCATTTTATAAGGGTAATAAAAGTACAGACTGAAGCATTTACTTAAATCAACTAATTAGATTTACGTAAAGGTACGTTTCAGTGCTTTAGTCAGCAGTGAAAGGCTATTAAATGCCTGAAACCACAACGCCTACTGTTTCACTTTTGAAAGTACATCATTTAAAGAAACTGACTGCGAAAAGGTGCTGTCGAAAGGAGTAATTTATTCATTCTACAGCGTGTAACTATCAAAGAACATGACATCTAATCTACCTGCAGCATGGATTTTTTAATTCACTGCATGGGCGCTCCTTAATTGCTTTTTATGCACTACACTATTAAAGAACGACGACGGACGTCAGCGAAACTGTAAAACAAAAATTACGTTTAACTAAAGTCACTTTGGATGCGTTTTATTATTATTTTTTGCATTTAGAATACACATGGGAAATGACAAAAGATTTATTTATGCTTCTGTGTCAACTCTATGCAGAAATTGTGTGTACTTGTGCCTTCGTGGGTCTGTTTCAATCTGCCATTAAACCGCTAGTTGGCGGTGGGAGTTTTTATGCAGCTCTGAATACATACTTAATTTTTTTCTTTATTTTTGTTGTTTAACATTGTATATGAATACTGATGGCACTGAAATTATGACAACTAATATGGAATTCATATGTAAAATCAACAAAAACATGATAAATAACCCAGAATACGTTTTATATTTCTGATTCCACAAAATAGCCACCTCTTGCTTAGATGACAGTGTCTTGGCATTGTCTCAGTCAGCCTCGTGAGGTCGTCACCTGGAATGGGTTTCCATTATCTTGAAGGAGGTGGTGAGGACTTGTTGGACACTTTTCCCTTCACCATCCGTTCTAACTCATCTCAAACTAACTCAATTGGATTTAGTTCCTCAGCAATTGTGGAGGCCAGGGCATCTGATAGAGCACTCAATCACTCTCCCTCTTGGACCGAATAGCTCTTACATAACCCAGAGGTGTGTTTGGAAAACAAACGATAGTCCCAGTAAGTACAAACCAGATGGGATGAGACGGCACGTCGCCGTAAAATGCAGTGGTAGCCGCAGTGGGAGCTACACATTCAGGAACCGTCTGTTCACCCTCTCTAGAGCTAACAAAGACATGACAGTTCAGCCTAATCAGATCAAACTATACCAGAGTTTAGTCACGTTTCTTGGCCCAAGCAAGTCTCTTCTCGTTCTTCTTCTAAAGTAATAGTTTCTTTAGAACAATTTGACCACGAAAGCTTGACTCACACAGTCTCCTCTGAACAGTGGATGATGAACTATGTCTGGCGCTCGAACTCCGAGAAGCATTTATGTCGGCTCTAATCTGAGGTGCTGTAAGTCAGCTGGTCATTCTAATAAACCTTGCCTCTGTAGCAGAGGTAGCTCTTGGTCTTCCTTTCCTTGGTCGGTCCTCATGAGAGCCACTTTCATCACAGCGTTTGATGGTTTTGGTGTTGGAAGGTGTTGAGATTCTTCTGACCATCATTTCTTAAAGTAATAATGAACGGTCTTTTCTCTCTTTACTTAACTGAGTGTTTCTTGCCGCAATATGGATTTGTACAGTAGCTGTAGTAATACTAATAGGGCTATTGACTATGTATCCACCCTTCCTCTGCACACGACAACTGACGATCTAAAGCATATTAAGAAGGCAAGAAATGTCACAGATTAATTCCTGACAAGGCACACCTGTGAGCTGAAAACAATTCCAGATGACTACCATGTGAATCTGATCGACAAGGCTAAATGTAGCTACTTTAACCATATAAAAAAACATTCTGGGTTGTGAAACACTTTGTTTACTACATAAATCCATATACGTTCTTTCATATGTCTTGTGTACTAATGTATAATGTTGAAAAATAATTATAAAACAAACAAACAAACAAAATGTTTCCAATCTCAGTCTCTACTTGATTTAGTCCATGATCATTTACCTTTCAACAAAATTTAAAAATATAAGCTTAGAAGAAGAAGCCAGAAATACGATGCTACCAGCAGCCCGGGTCACTTTAACATTCTTGGTGAGATGACCGTGAGGTTAAGCCATAGGGTACGCCGTAGGTACACAGCTATGCAATAACTACAGCACAGAAGCATAAATCAGGCTTAAATGGTACTGGAGGTAGGAATTATTTAATCCACAAACCCTCAGTGTATCCTTGTGCGGGTCTAAACACAGAATGAGTAAAGTATGTTATAAATGTACAGTTTAAGTGGCTGGATCATATTGGAATGGTGTTTATCTGTGGGCTGTAAAACTTCCAACTACAAGGCCAACTTGTACATCTGTCTTAATACTGTACATGTAACCATTGTTTTAAAACTCTCCATGTCCTTTTTTTTTTTTTATCTACTAAACATCAGAGGCTGAAACTGTTTTACAAACGCAAATGTAAGAAGGGATGAGATCAAACCTAAAACAAGTACAAAACAAACAAACAAACAAACAAAAAAAACATACTGTGTACGAGTTTACTGCAGTTTACTTTCTGGCACATTCTACACCACAGTGCAAACCATATTCTCAATGTACTTCTCAAAAATGGAAACAATGTGTGCTTTTTATATCATGAAAGAAAAGCCAAGATCCTGTGTGACATCCTGTGTGAACAATGTGTGAAAACAGGGATGTGAGCACATTTCCAAAAGGAAAAAAAAAAAAAAAAAGACACATAAAAGGATATATTTTCTGCTTCTCTTCATTGTACAACACATCCACCAACTGGATCACATTTTTATGCTGTAGTCTTCTTAGCAGCTGAATTTCCCTAAAAAGAAAAGAAAAGAAAAAAAATCATCATCAACACCAAAATATTGCTTTGGAAACAAGGACTGGAGTTGGACAGACTAATCAAGCTTTCTTCAGTGCACTTGAATCAAGCTTTAAGAGGATTAGTCTAATGTCCAGAAAAGCAGCCTTAAGTATGTACTCATAGAATTAATTCCAATTAGTGTGGTGAAAATTTTAAGCTCATTAATTAATTGATTTGTGAAGCAGGCTGTTTAATTCCTCAGCAACCATACAGCACAAAATAAATCACTGAAACCTCTCCCTCTGGAAAATAAAACGCTTTCGTTGATTAAATAAGTGTGTGCGTATGAAAAGCCCATACAGCACTGCTACAAGAATGTCAGCTTTAATATATGCACATACTAGTACAAACTGCACTCCTTCTCCTTTAAACTAGGCTTTATGTTTCTTAGGCTCTTCATTTAACAGTAGAATACTTTTTTAATTATGTACAAAGTTCCAAAGATTAAAACTGAAACAACACAATTCAATAATTTAGTATTTATATAATTTGCTTTAAATTCTAAATACAGGTCGTCCCGAAATTTCCGCAGACACAAAAAGATTGCGGTTCCAAGAACATTCATAGATGCAAACAAATTTTTTTTTAAATGCGTACTGTATGAAAAAAAAGACACTGCAGTGCACAAGATACCAATATTTACAATTATATACAATATTTCCAGTGTGAAAGTGAATTTATAAAAATGCCTAAAGCCTGGTATACTGTATGTGTGAACATGTGGGGGTGCAGGAGAAATTAATCGGTCCGGGAGCCCAATGTTAGAAAATCGCTGAATAATCCTAATTTCTTAAAATACTCAAAAAAAAAAATAAAATAAAATAAAAAAAAAACAGTTCACAGTCGCATACAGTGGAAAACAGCTCTCAGACAAAATGGCGCCCGGGATTCCCCTCGCGATTTAAAGGCACAGAGACAACACTTAAATTTGACATGTGAGATTCGCTTCCTTAGGTGCGGCTACAGTTTTTGGCCACATGATGGCAGTGTGAGGAAAGGTGACAGATTTAGTCAAGTAGATTGGTATGCTTTACATTACATATCCGTGTCAAAGACGTACAAGATGCATTTTGTCGGACATGAGAGCAAATCCTACTTCTGAACATGCTCCCGGAACTCATTCGTAAGTCGAGGATCACCTGTACATTACAAATCTACCGCAGACAAAAGCTTTAACTTTTTAAAGCATCCATTCAAGACCCTACTGTTTGCGGTTTCTTTAACAAGTTCACACAGGTCTCAGAGCTCCCTCAAAGAGTGTTTAGAAACACTCATCATCAGATAATGCATGTTCTCATAGCTCAAACGCACTTTATTTCACTCCTCCCACAAACAAGCTATTGCTGAGCCACGCCTGTGCTTGAGAACAGCAGAGCTCAGAAACAAGCCTGAGAATGTTTTCCCCTCATATTTCGTCACATTACCTGGAAAATTGGATTGGCTTGTTCGAGCCCGGGCGAATACAAATATAGAAAAAGAACAAATAGCAGGAAATGTTGGTTTGTTTGTTTGTTTCTTTTTTACCTCACACTCTGGTTTGTACACTGGAGCCAAATCCTCATGTCTAAAAATAACTAAAAAGTGAACATGCCCCCTTTAAGTACACTGAATCTATTTACAGATTTAATATATTGTGAAAATTAATCAACACCTTCTGACTGAAAAATTGAGAATAGGTTTAAACCATTAGGACAGATGTGTCAAAATCTTTGCTGTGGGATGTGAGAGCAGCTTGAGAGCTTAATTACACACACAGACAGGTGAGGAGTTAAAGAAAAAAGTCAAAATAAAAGCATCTTGATAACCACCAGAACCCCTTAAAATTAAGGCTAAGATTGCTCAATCTTTAGAAGAGCACTAAAGCAATAAGCACCATTCTCCATTAGTTGGTGTTGGAGAGAAGTGTCACTCCTGAATCTATCAAACAGAGAGCTGCAGTAACGAGAATTGATAAAGAGGAGGAGGATGAACACCACAGCTGGTGTCACAGTTGCACCATTTGAACAAAGACTGCTAAAGGAAATGACTCAACACATCTACATTTCCTCACTGCATCGCCTTCGCAGTGTCACCTTGGCCAGTCGCGGATGAGTCACAGGACAAACCAATCAAACCAAAAGAAGAGAGGAGAAAAAAAATAAATAAAAAAGATATTGTTAAACTAATGTTCATATATATTCCAGTTTCTAGCTTCTTGAAACATGGTTGTAGGTGACGAGAGGTCATCCGATGCACCTCATTACTGAGTTTGAAGACATTTCTGTGGCATTTAAATTGCAGCCGCACTAAAGAGATGGCCAGGCTTAACACCTGAGGTCACTGTGCTGTTCCTGTTTAATCTAATGCAGGGGAAAGTGTATACAAATGAAGCCAACGATATTCCAAACACAAGACACGGATGCAGTGGAATCGTAGTGACATTTAACATGATTAAAACAGTCTAGGGCAAATTGCTAGCAAAATAAATGAATGAACAAAATCTCACAACTAAATGTACAAGTTAATGACAGTACCACTTGTTCAGTAAAACCAGTTGGTCGCTCATGTTCTGAAGCTGTGGAGATAATATATAATTATCTTTATATTAAATATACAGGTAATGTGAAACCCCACTATGAGGAAATACAGGTCGTTTGAGCAAACCAAACATATCACAGCAGACTGTGGTGAGGGGCGTATAAAACACAGAGAGCGAACTGAGAGCGCAGAATGACCGAGCAACCTTTCACATGCACTCACAGTCCAGCAGCACGTATTTTTAAGGTAGTTAAGGAAAATTGTGATATTTTTTAAATGCTAAGAAAATTTTTTATTGCTTGATTTTTATACAGACAGACAACGACAGCATACAGAGAGATCTGAATCCTAACACAAACATAAAAACCAGACCTCAACTTTAAGACAATTTTATTAACCAGGCCTTATTTTTATTTGAACTCAGTAGCCCTGCTCTACAAGGCTGAATATTTTTTCAGCCTACTAACCAGGGAAAAAGCGGTTCTGTGTGGGGACATGTTGTTGCATCTCTCCTTTCCCTTCTGTAGGCCAACACGCCGGACAAAAACCCGCAGCAGTTTTGTCCTACGTGGTGGAGGGGGGGGCGAATGGCCGGTGCTGTACACCAGCAGGAAACTGTCTGACAGACAGGGAAGCACCATAAAGAAAGTGTCCGGCCACTATGCCGGTTTCACACCATAACAAATATAAGCTTTGTTACCACAACATGAAGTACAATACTTGTCTGCTTCAACTCTTTTGTATTCGTATGTTCCAGCAACTCAGCCAAGAATAGGAAGAGGAAACCAAACTTTTGATCACTTAGACCGTTTTACACCTACAATGTGACACACGCTTTTGTAAAACCTCTCAAAACACAAAACATGAACTCAGTCTTTTGAAAGGCACTCTTTCCTCCCTAATGACAAGCCATTTTTTTTCGATAAGAGACAGCACTAATGCAATTCTATCAGCGTCAAAAAGCATCGGAGTTCACGGCCCAGCCCTGTCAGTCCAACATAAGAGGGAGCTACTGATACCAATCCTGAAGATTATCTTGCTAGAACAGCCCGTCCCGGTGCCGTATTCCTCTAATACAGTACATCACGGATATATTAATGATCTCACGTCAATGATCACAATTACTGACAATGGTCTATTAATGTTTAAATCCCTTAACAATTGCATTTAACATTGGGGAAGGTCTGTGAAACAAGCTTCTGTTAGTTGTGCCATAAGAGTTATCAACATACAAATTCCCCAACAAAGCAGCTACAGGTGTCTGCTGTATGAACCTCTTCCAACAATTTGATTTTGATACTTTGGTTTCCTCTACAATCTTCCATTTTTATTCATTTACAATTTACTCCTGGTTTTCGTTTTTAGAACTGCTAACATTATTATTATTACGATAAAGTGTAGAGCACTAATTCATGCAGATGAAGTTATTTCCGAAAAAAAGGCTTTCCAGCTACATACCTCGTGCCTGAGCAAAACCACATTTCAGAGGCTCTGGGATTGCATAACAGTGCCCATTCTCAAACTGCGTGCACACGTGCGTGCCAGTCAGGGCACGCTGCCTTTGGAAAGCAGGAATGCTAATTGTTGCTGTGAATGAGGAGACTACTATGGCATCCCAGCAATCCATATAAGGCTAAGCATAGCTCATTTCTCCTTCCCTCCCTAAGCCTTACGGTCTGCCTCATCCTTTTATTAACTGCATGATGTTTTCTATTTAAATGTAAGGAACTTGTACGCATTAACAGCTATTCAGCTTTCCACGAAAACTGATATTTTCAAAGCTGCTGAAGATTAAAACCATGTAAGCGTCCCGATTCAACATTGACTCTTCTAATCACCAGATATAATCCGCCTCTTGCCGCACTGAGACACTAACGCAAATGCTTTCTGATCTAGGTCTAAACCCTCAATGCTATTTAAAGAAGCACCCGAGGCTCCAAGCTGCAGCATTTTAATTAAGCCTCATAGTGTGATTAAACGCAGAAAACTCCACTCTAAAGAAGTTTGGCTAAGAACATTTAGAAAAAAATAAACTGGTGAGCAAGCCAGGAAGGCATTCACCATGTCATGGTACAAACAAATAGGGGATGAAAAAAAAAATCTGCCTCTTTTGGTTGCTGCATTGTCAGAAGTTAAAAAGGGAAAGAATGCCTTGTGAGTAAGCTTGAAAATAAACTCAGGAATATTTCAAATAATTCTAATCTTTATCTCCTGCATCTGTAGCTTGTGTGTGGCGACCAAAGACAAGAATTAACATCTTTTTATAACAGGGAACAGAAGGTAGAAAAACAAGTAAAATCTAAACACAAAAAAAAGTGCTTGTGTTTCTGCTCAATCATTGCATAAACATTTAATGACTGAATATTTAAACAGGAAAATACACCTAAAATGTACATAAAAAAAAAAAAAAACTTTAACATTCAAGATTCTTATGAATGTTCCCGAAAGGCATAGTTAGTTGCGCAAATAAACTAGGGCTCGTTATAATATCTGAGAAAGAAGTCAGAGTTGAGAAAATACATGAAAGCGAGCAGTAACAGATTCTGCAGCAAAGCGACGTGAAGTAGCTTGACACTTTACAGTCAAAGTAGAGTTTACATATCACAGCAGTGTTCTCTTAGAAGACTTTCTCGATAGAAAATTCTATCGTTAGAAAAAACACATTATAAACAAATATTTATATTAGGGATGGGAATCTCCAGGGACTACCTGATACGATATCACAGTATCGCAGTGTAGATTCAATTTGTATTGTGATCAATATTAAACTTTTCAGATTTGGTTACAAATCTTTTCACAAGTTAGCAAATAATTTGCTCCTAGCATACAGGATGCTGTGCTGCCTGCCCACTTTGGAACACACCCCCTGTAGGATTGTAGAGGAACATCAAACATATACACTCGCTCATCATCTCACTCACTCATCATCTATACCGCTTAATCCTGTATTCAGGGTCACAGGGGGCCTGGAGCCTATCCCAGGAGACTTAGGGCACA
>QNUK01000800.1:5000-62500 GCA_013621035.1 Clarias magur
TGGAGGACAGCAGGAAGGCGGAGGCTCAGGGCAGGAGAGCGGAGGGCGGAGACAGCCGCGAGATGAAGCCCATGGTACAGGCCTGCTCTAAACAACAACAACAATAAATAATAATAATGTATTTAATTCTGACTCTAATCTGTTTGTGTTCCAGACGTCAGGAGGGACGTTAGCCTGAACACACACACACACACACACCATGTGCTACTGACTCGACCTCCACACTCCAGGGATGTTAATTTTCTTGACATCTCGTTACTGAAGCTGTGTAACGACGCGCGGCGCGGCACTATGCACCTGCACACACACCGCCGCTTCTACAAACCGTTAGCAATAATGTTTATATATTTTTACTGGTTTTTATACTTGTTTGTTTGTTTTGTACACACATTAATCACGTCATGTTTTTTATAACGCTGTAGAGACGCCGTGTGTGTTTACTTTAATAATAATAATAATAATAATAAATTGATTGATCTTAAAGGGTTGATAACTGACCCTGTGTGTCGTGTGTCCAAGAGAAGAATAAATGTTTGTTTTTGTTACACTAACCTCAGCTCAGGCTGTAACCTACCGCTCTGTGTGTGTGTGTTGTCATTATGGTGCTTTGTTTACAAACTACTGGTTTTATAAATACACACCAAACACACCAACCTGTGTGTGAACTTTTTTATTTCAACCCAACTTCACCTCAACACAGAACATTAAACTCGGCACTAGAACCGAACCCGTACCGCCACACCCACCCGCTTGTGAACTCTCGAGACCCTCCACGGCGGGACGTCCCATCATGACGCGTCCTCCGTCTCGGCCGGTCTGTGGGACGGCAGGTGAACTCGGATGTGTTCCTTCAGCTTGGGCACGGTGGGGAACTGGGCGTGGCAGACGTGGCATCGCAGCGGCAGCTTCAGCAGCTCGGCGGCTCCGTCCCTGACGCTCACGCGGCCGTCTCTCTCCAGCATCCCGATGACGTCTACATCACAGACACAGACACGTCCAACATCACCACGTCTGACCGTCGGGGGCGGATTACAGGAGCGTACACAAACATCATGTTTATTAATAAATATAAACAGTCATTATTAATAAACAGCAGCAGCACAACAGGAATAAAACAGTAAGTTCATCACACACGCTGGATCTTATTGATCTACACGAGAGGACATCAGTTCAGATACAAATCAACTTCCTTTTAAATGATTATTATTATTTATAACAGAGTGCAGGAGAGAAACGGCTTTTTCTACAGAACACACACACGTTACACGTACAGTCACGTCTCAACACTGCTGAGGTGATGAAGTGTCGCAGTTTCTGTATAATCCCACAGGTGGCGCACTTCGTACTGAGTTTGTTTATAAATAATGATTACAGTAGATGATGTAACAGAGACGTGCGGCTCAGTAACACGGTGTCTTTGTGTTCATGTTTTAATGTTAAACTCTGGTGTTAGAAGTCAGTCTGTAGCGATTAAACTGAGGAAACTGATGTTATAAAGGAACGAGACACATTTAATTGTGAGGGGGGGGGTATATTATTGAACCAGGGTACCGGGCAGTGACGGTTCAATCGGATGAGGTTTTGCGGTACTGATCAGAAGGTTGTGGGTTCGAGCCCCAGCATCGACTCTTGAGCGAGGCCCTTCATCCTGTCTCCTCCGGGGGGCGCTGTATCCTGACTGAAACCCCCCCCGGTCTGACACCGCGCTTCCTAACTGTGACATGTGATCAATAACTCGATCTTGTATTTGTAAACGTTGATGTTTACACAATCACAGTCTGACTCTCTGGTCATGTGATCTGAGGTGGACGCGCTCCACACTCGTCCTACGTCCTATGACGCCCTTGAGTGCGGTGAGGTGTCTCACCCTGGGACTGGATGAAGTACTCTGTGGTGAAGGAGTTCCAGTGCTTCTTGTTCTTCAGACACGGAGAATCAAAGTCCTGACTGATGACGTGAAGGTGGACGTGGCTAAGGGACAGAGACACAGAGAGACACACGAGTGTTAGACAGTATATCACACAGTCCACAGGTGTAGACGCACACGGGACGTGTCGGACCTCATGCTGGGGATGGCGTGGTAGCCCAGGCGGAAGCGCAGCGTGTCGGAGCCGGGACACCGCCGGGCCACGCCCTCCCCGACGCGCTCCATGTGCTTCAGCAGCTCCAAGTGCTCGGACCTCAGCGCCTTCAGGCTGGAGATGGAGCTCCAGGGCAGGACCAGCCAGTGGAACCGCGCCTTGGGGTACTTGTCCCTGATCACCACCACCTTCTCGTCTTTGTACACCTGAGGGACGGAGGACATGCGGCCGCGCATCAGGAGGACGTTGTGTTTATACTCTGCACGCTCTCGAGAAGATTACACTCACTGACAGTCACATGACCCAGGCTCGACACAAGGCAGTGTGTGTGTGTGTGTGTGTGTTTGTGTTTGTACACTACCTGCATCTCCGGGTCCTGCATGGAGACTTTGAGACCTTGACTCCAGTGACCTGCAGGTTCCTGTTGAGAACAGCTTCTTCACTACCACCACACTGATACACACACACACAGTTTCAATGTTCTGAGAGAGACATCAGACCTTTTGCGGCGTGTGTGGTGGGCGTGGCTGAGCCGCGGCGCTGGAACAGGACGGCGGCGCTGAGACTCTGCAGCTCTTCCCCACGTCCCGGTCTCTGTCCTCATCACCGTCTCTCTGCCCCGGTCTCTTCAGCGGGTTGTGTTTCGCTCGTGAAGGTGGTGATGATGATGGTGATGAAGATGACAGTGACTCCTCCCTGAACTGCAGCGTGTACGGGTGAAGACGGTTGACCATGTAGAGCTTCTGTCCGGGTTTAAAGGTCACCTGGTTGTGGAGGTGAAGGAGACGCAGTGGGGACGCTGTTACACACCTGGACAACACCCGTGGTTACGGACACACGCCCACGCCATGGACCCCCTGTGTGTGTGTGTGTGTGTGTGTGTGTGTGTGTGTGTGTGTGCTTTACCTGGTTGCCCCTCCCCACCTCCACATGGTCCAGGCTGGTCGGGTTGCTGCCCAGCTGCAGGACAACGAGGTGATGATGAGCAGCTGATACAGATGTTTCATTTCTGTCTAACAGTAACGTGATGATGATGATGATGATCTCACCTGCTTCACACTGACGACTCCGCGGTTACAATCCGCTCTCAGCTCGACTGCAACGGTTCAGAAACGCGTTAGTTATGTATGATGAATCTCGCGTCCACACACAAGCTCAGACTGAGGACATGAGGGGGACGAGCGGTGTCCCTCACACACACACACACACACACACACTGTAGAGGGCATTTCACCCCCAGTGTCTGAGGTCATGTGGTGCTGGGTTACCTTGCTGTCTGGAGCACTTCTGGTCTTTAATCTTGGTTTCTGGACCTCGACCCAGAGTGTGTGTGTGATAATGGAGGAGCTGGATGGGTTTATGTCTCTCATCCTCAGGAACCAGCCAGCACGTCGGCATTTCCCTGAGAAACGCAAACACTAATTCACTAATTCAAATTCCTGAACTTCAGGATCCGGGTTCGATTCCCACCTGTACTCGTTGGGTTTCCTCCGGGTTCTCCGGTTTCCTCCCTCAGTATTTAACTTTGTGTTTAGATTTAGTGAAGACGGAAAACCGCAGGTCCTGAGACTGTTAGTGAGAAGTAACGGGAGACGCTGTCAGTTTGGTGTTTAAAGCCGCCGGTGTCGAGAGGAATCATAAATTCATGTGAAGTAAAGTTTAATGTCCATTTATTTCATATTTAACTTCAATGTTTTTATATTTTATTTTTATATGTAGACGTATGATTATAGTGTTGGACACCAGTAATACAGGTCGTCCCTGACTTATGAACAGTTCATTTGATTTATGAATGGCGCGCGATTCCACAGACGTCTCACGTGTATCGTGCAAACAACAGACACTGCAGGTCACCTGTAGTGTGTGTGTGTGTTTGTGTGTGTGTGTGTGTGTGTTTGTGTGTGTGTTTGTGTGTGTGTGTGATAGAAAAATGTCTTAGATTCATCCTAATTTTTGAAAAAAGTCAATTTTTTGGAAACAGAGAGAGACAGAGAGACATAGAGAGACAGAGACACAGAGAGAGACAGACACAGAGACACAGAGAGTGACAGAGAGAGAGACAGAGAGAGACACAGACAGAGACACAGAGAGAGACGGAGACACAGAGAGACAGAGACACAGAGACACATAGAGAGACGGAGACACAGAGAGACACAGAGAGAGACAGAGACAGACACAGAGAGAGACACAGACACAGAGAGACACGGAGACACAGGGAGAGACAGAGACACAGGGAGAGACAGAGACACAGGGAGAGACAGAGACACAGGGAGAGACACAGAGAGAGACAGAGACACAGACAGAGACACAGAAAGAGACAGAGACACAGAGAGAGACACAGAGAGAGACACAGAAAGAGACAGAGACACAGAGAGAGACACAGAGAGAGACAGAGAGAGAGAGACAGAGACACAGACAGAGAGAGAGACAGAGAGACACAGACACAGAGAGAGACAGAGACACAGACAGAGACACAGAAAGAGACAGAGACACAGAGAGAGACGCAGAGAGAGACAGAGACACAGAAAGAGACACAGACAGAGACAGAGAGAGAGACGGAGACACAGAGATGGAGAGACACAGAGAGAGACAGAGACACAGAGAGAGACAGAGACACAGAGAGAGACAGAGACACAGACAGAGAGAGAGACAGAGATGGTGAGACACAGAGACAGAGACAGAGAGACCACTGAACACTCACAGCTCTGTGTGATCTGATCCACTTCAACACCCTCAGTTATTATACACACCTCGGAGTCTCTCTCACACACACAGTCACGTGGTGCACCTCATCCAGTCTGGAAGTGAAGATAAAGCTCACACACACACACACACACACACACACTGATGTACCTGAGTGAACGGTCTCTGCGCGGCTCCGGTCCACAGTAACTCGCGTCTCTTTCTCTCTCACACACACACACACACACACACACACTGAGCCGCGCATGCGCAATACACAGGCCCCAACCCCGGGCACAGCGCCACGAGAAAGGGCGCGCGCGCGTGTGTGTGTGCGTCACTTCCGGCGCAGATTTAAAAATACAAGCTCCTGATGAGTTAAAGCGCCGCCATGTACCTCAGACAGTTTATTACAAATATTAACATTACTTATTTATAATATTTATATAGATAACTAATTATTTATGTTTACTGGTGACACACACACACACACACACACACACACACATATATGTGTTTGCTTCTCCTTCGATATGAAAAAACTATACCACAGACAGCCAGTAGAGGGCACCAGCGCCATGCTGGACTTACACTCCTGTGTTCCTCTACAGTAGTTGGGTTACATGTTTTATGCTTCTTAATTATGACATCAATCTCAAACTAACTCTCACTGATAGATGTTCCTCTCCTGGTCTCTCACACATTTACTCCACACACACACACTTTATCTGGAACAACAGGAACATCACTTATACAACCAAATCTATCTTCTTTGATAAACAGTAACATTCTCTTGTTAATTACTTGGTTAATTGTGTTGGTTAATTGTGTAAATCCAGTGATCAGTGACACTCGTACCGACTCCTCTGTGTTTATTCGTTCCTGTGTCTGTAAATAAACCCCCCGGGTGTTTAATACCATTCCTGCAGGTGTGGTTACGCCGTCCAGAGGGTTTTCTGTTTCACCTCCTGTTGTTTCAGTTCTTCATCCAAACAGTTGTTGGTCAGATATGTTTTTCAGATGCTCATGACAGCAAGAACAAAATCACTTTTTCAAGATGTGATGTCATACTGGGAGGGTGTCTGGACCTTTTAATTATTATTATTATTATTATTATTATTATTATTATTATTATTATTATATAAATATTACCTTGTCAGGTCTGTGAGATTTAAAAAGGAAACCGACAGCCGCTGCTCTTGTGTTGGTCCTGTGATTATACTGAGAATAATGAAAGTTTTGCTTTTAATTATATATTTTGTATGTTTGACTACAGGAAAGAGGAGAAGGATAAATAGAATCTTTATAATTGCTATATATAAGTTCTTTATTCATGAATGTAAAGTTAATAATAGTATTCAAAAATGTAATCATGAGATACTTAAAGTATAACTGATTTTTTGTTCATTTCAAAGCTATTAGAATTCTATATTTATTTGAGCCATATGGGATAACATTTGAGTTTTTTTACTGATGTTCCATTACAGTTTATTTCTCATGTGTGTCTTTGTTGTTATTTACTCCTCTTATCCTCCCTGGATGTGTTGTTTTGATTATACAGCATGTTATTGTTCTGAGTACAAAAACAACAACACAAACCTTTCCTCCTCATCCCCGGTACATTTATACTGTTTGTCAAATGACCACATGATTGAAATAAAATACATTTTATAAATAATTAAAGGACTTTCTTCCTTGTCTTTCGGCTGTCCCCTCTCAGGGGTCTCCGTCTAACCGCGTCCTCTCGTCCTCTTCTCTCACACCAGCTACCTTCATGTCCATCAGGCTCCTCTCTGTTCCTCCTCTGACCTCCTGCCTGGCAGCTCCATCCTCATCATCCTGCTACTGATACACCCACAGTCTCTCCTCTGAACCTCCTCAATCTGTCCCCTCTGTCTTTATCTCCTGATCGTCTCACATGGGTTGTCCGTCTGTCCGTCCCTCTGATGGATGTAGATTTTATGGTTCACATTTCTTTTTAGTGCATTTTTTCTCTTTTATTTTGAAAGCAAATCTGTTTATCTTTCTGTCTTCTTATTCTATCTCATCTTTCCTTTTTTTAGGTCACAAACAGTCGCGTCAGCATCTTACAGCGTATCATACTGTGTGTGTGTGTGTGTGTGTGTGTGTGTGTGTGTGTGTGTGTGTGTGTGTGTGTGTGTGTGTGTGTGTGTGTGTACGTGACACATAACATGCGAGTGTGAACTTGAACTAACTGGATTTAACGTTAATGGCTGATTCGTGTAACAATATAAGACCTTCTGAATTCCCTTAACCACTACAAACTGATGATGAGTCTTTGCTGAATGATAAACTCTCTTCAGAAACCTGTAGCATGTCATTAGTGCCGCTGATGGGAAGTGTGTAGCTCTCTCTCCGTGCCATTGTGTTCTCTTACGCCAATTCTATTGTTTGTGTTTTGTTTGTCATTACCATGTGAATTCGTTGCTAATGTTGCAGAAGAGGCTCCGTGTCATTAAATACTAAAAATAAACGGAGGCGGTGGACACGCAGGGCCTTTGACAGCGGCACGTTGCAGTCTGAGCTCTGGGTCCCGGACGAGTCAAGCACATGGAGTGTGAACACACAACTCGTTTCTACAGAATAATGTTCCGCATAAAACATTTTTAGGATTTCCATTTATTCTTTCATAGATGTTCTATCTGGACGTTGCCTCATGTCAGCTGCAGCTCCTCCTTTTTAGTTGGAAATGTTTCACTACTCATCCATGCAGGATCCCAAATATTAATTACAGCACAGAGATTGCCAGATACCCCAGTGCGTTAGGAGGATGGAACCTGGTGCCGGTTGGCAGTGCCAGGGCTCGAACCCTCAGCCTTCTGATGTGTTACTCAGAGCTTTAACCCGCTGAGCCACAGTCACTGTGTGTGTGTGTACGAAATCATCCCATGTGATTCACCACCTCAGTCCAGGCTCAGGACTAAAACCCCAGGGCTTTCTGGAGTCCTGCACTGAGTCCGAGCTCTTCTTAGATTTGTGTAGATCACATCAAGGAAATGAAATCTTTAACAACGTTGTAGCAGCTAACGCATTTTACTTATTTCTCTACAGCACAAAAGAAAAGTTTCATAATATGTCTGATGTAAATACGGAATGTCAGAATCATCTGCAATCATCTCTTACACTCATGCCAAAGTGCACAGGGAAGGAAGTCCAGTGCTGGAAATGACATCAGAAACAAGCTCCAGTGTAGAAAGACATTTAGAAAGACGTTTATTTGGGGGAAAGTGACTGATGTGTTGAACAGCAGCTTCTTCTCTTCATTACTTTTCATGAATACACAAGACCAGGACCAGGACCAGGACCAGCAGGTTTCACACTGTTCACACTCAGATTCCACACACACTACACACCTACACAGCAAAATGATATTCCACATAATCTGTTATTCATTTCATCCAGTGACGTTCCCTGTGCAGAGCATCAACTGTTACTGCACCATGGAAAGTAGGAGGTTCTGGTGTATATAAGTACATTTAGAAGTAAATACATTTTACTACACATACTGTATGGGTCACAACAAAATGATAACGATTAGGGAAGGGGATCTCCGTCCTGCTCCTGATATGTCTGGGTCCATCGACAGCGTTTCGCTTCATCCAGGGTTAAGGTGGTGGTGGGGTTCGAACCCGGGACCTTCCGGACTCTAGTCCAATGCCTTTCACCGTTCTAAACAAACTTAGGAACTAATTCGATGGTCTGGATGCTGTACCACGTGGGGAGTGTAGCGTGCGCGCGCAGGATGATTAAGCTATTACAACATTACACTACTGTAAATACCAAGATATGTAAATGGAGGTTGGAGGGAGTTTAGTGATACATGAATTGCAACACAAGACACTTTTGATGCATCACTGAATTGTTCTGATCCACAATAACAGACAGATATCTGCTTCACATGAACAGTGAAACCCTCCGTGTCAGCTGTGTAACAATGGGGATAACCGTGAACAGCCACATTCCAGCAACAAGCAGTAAAACAAGACTCGTCACTACAGTTACTGATGACCTGCAGTAAAACACAGCCCACAGTTACTCTGGTCACATCACGGGAACGCTTTCACAAACAGCACGATTCTCACCTCTATGTACAATTAATAGATCCAGTTTCCTGTTGGACGCGCCTGTCTGAGCACGGCACTCTCCACCAACAATACCGCCGTTAGCATTTCTTACACCCGACCTGAGCGTCTCACACTATATGCATGTCTGTATAACAGCAGGCAGTGGAGATAAAACAGCACATTTGATTCAGTTTTCTTCTCCTCTGGTTACTATGGGAGTGTGTGGCGTTACAGCTCACGCTGCAGACGGCCACTAGGGGGCATCAGAGACATCTTGGCCTCTGGCCAGCTACAGTACATAGATACAGTTTCTTTAATGTTATAAATAAATAAACACACATGATTCATGATTAACCTCTTTTTATTTAAAGCTCGTTTCCTTTGCTTTGGGTGTAACGTGTCACTCGAGAGACTGAAGATCCCTGATTGATCCCACAGCGCTGCTCACGTACTGATGACACCTTCTGACCTTGGTGATGATCAGGAGGACTGTGTGTGTGTGTGTGTGTGTGTGTGTGTGTGTTCAGTGGGTGGAGGTGAATATTTCACACTGTATTCTTCAGTACAGACTGTTACTGCCAGCATCACCCACTTTATATTAGAAACTTGGAGATCAATATCATCAATACCTTCATTTCCTCCATCCAGCTCAGAACACGGCAGTTTCTGTTTAGGATCCCACCAATGTTTCCACGTGATCATAAATATTGGAACAGGACAGGTGTTTCCTGATAGTTTAAACAGTTACCCGCCCTTAATGTCTCCTCTGGGTTTGAACCTTGTGCTTTACGGATAAACCAACATGCGGACCGGAGAGCTGTGCATGAGACAACCAAAGGCATTTAGAACCTGAGGAACGGGACGTAAACTTTACCCTAGAATGAGACGAAGCTTCTCGCTCTGTTTTATATGTTTTTCTATCTTTTTCATCACTCGGGCAGAACGCGGCGCTGATCCGATCTAATCTGCTCATCTTCACTTTAAACCTCTGACACGACAGAAACAAACATCTAAATATTGTTTTCATTTTTAGGAAAGGGAACGCGAAGGGTTTTTAAACAGTTATTTTACAGCATTTATTAAATAGTTATTGGTTTGAAAAGAGAGAAAAAAGAGACGCTAGTGAGCGAAGGATTGTTTAATGGCTGCTATAACATGAGAGACAACATGACCTGACTTGTTCCACATCAATTGACATTATGAAGGCAAAATGGACAAATACCGTGTCCCTTACTTTAATCAATGAAAACTGTAACTGGTATAATTCTATTTGTATTGTTGTGATGTAAGAAGAACATCACGTGTGCACGTTATCATAGAGAAATAATCAGACTCATGTTGACAGTAAGTCTGACTCCAGGCGAGATCTACATTTAAACACAGACGAGCAGTAATCAGTGACTGAACCCGGGCTGACGGTACCAGGAAGCAAAAACTAAACAAATATCTCAATAAAAGACCAAGCAGTTGTAGAACCTGTGCTCCGCTAAACCCGTGACTCCCGAAGAGCCTGGAAGCCAGCAGAGGACACGCTGGACCCCTGGACTAACGAAGTGCTAACAGACAGACAGTCCAGAGTACAGACTGGAGACTGAATTCACTCTGCACAGGCAACCAGTTCAATGATTTCATCGGGTCTTCATCGGGTTTTATTGGGTCTAATGGTCTCTTCACTTCCGGCAGGTTTTCCCGGCGCCTGGTCATACGTCATGCGTGACATCACGGCTGCTGCTTACATACCCATGAGGTCATCACCAACCTGAACATCACTCCCAACACATTCCTTGCTATTTTTCTTCTGAGCTTGTCAGACAGCATCAGATAAAGGAATCCTGACTGGGCTAAATTTAGATTGGGGATTTTTTTAGTAGCATAGTTTGGACGTTTTGAGCCTTAGTTTTATTTGTTTTTAACTCTTGACCTTTTAACATTGTCGTACAACAGGTTAAGGGAAATAAATAAACTCCCAAGATCAAGTGTACATTCATAACAGTCTCCCTAATGAGACGCTGAGGTGAGGTGGTGAGGGGAGAACTTCCTGAGAGTGAAAGGAACCAGACTCAAAGCCCAACGCAGCCTCATCTGGGTGACAGAAACTGAGCATCAGAGTCGTTTCTGAATTCATCATGGTTGAACATGAACTCTGTTTTCTTACCATCTGTTTTATGATCAGGACTTGAGTCTGTATAGTATATTTCTATTACTTTACCCACTTTAGCTACAACATTATGACCAAAATTGAACAAATGCTGAAAAAGCTGACAGAAGAGCCTCTGTGTGCACCACAGTCCCCTGCACATGGAGCTCAAGGCCCCGACCAGGCCACCAAACCCACCGGACCCACAAGCCACAATCCACAGCCCTCTAAAAACTCTATAAGAACTGCAATTACATTGATCCCTGTTGAGGGAAAAACTCCCTGAGATGGTGACAGGAAGAAACCTTGAGAGGAACCAGACTGCACAGGGAACCCATCCTCATCTGGGTGATACCGGAGAGCAGGGATTTGATCTGCACTCATACTGTGTGTCAGGAGGCTGCAAGTTCAGTAGAACAGGAGACGTGTTTAAGTTCATATGGAGTCCAGCTGGTGTCTGCATCAGCCGAGACCAGGACCATCATGATAAAGTGACCATACGACCAGAGAGAGAGAGAGAGAGAGAGAGAGAATAGTTAGGTAAGGTCACAGTTACATGATGTATAAGGTGAATGTTTAAGCTTTTTGCTTCAAGAGACATAGTGTGTATGATTTTACTAGAACTTCTGCTATGACGTTCGTGTTGTAAAGAATTTCCTCTGAGGGCAGGAAATCTCCTAATAACTAGAACCTAATCTTTGCTGAATGATAAACTCTCTTCAGAAACCTGTAGCATGTCATTAGTGCTGCTGATGGGAAGTGTGTAGCTCTCTCTCCGTGCCATTGTGTTCTCTTACGCCAATTCTATTGTTTTCAAAGTGTTTATGTTTTGTTTGTCATTACCATGTGAATTTGTTGCTAATGTTGCAGAAGAGGCTCCGTGTCATTAAATACTAAAAATAAACGGAGGCGGTGGACACGCAGGGGGTTTTACAGCGGCACGTTGCAGTCTGAGCTCTGGGTCCCGGACGAGTCAAGCACATGGAGTGTGAACACACAACTCGTTTCTACAGAATAATGTTCCGCATAAAACATTTATAGAAAGACATATATTTATATTTATATCTGGAAGGTGACTCATGTCAGCTGCAGCTCTTCCTTGTTTGGTGGAAATGTTTCACTGCTCGTCCGCGTGGCTCCTTCAGTCTGAGGGATCCCACAGATTTTATTCCCAGATATCCCAGTTCATTAAGGTTTCAGTATTTGTATCTTTCAGGGTCAAAGATCCTCTCCTGTCCGAAAAGTCTCGTTGGAGAAGGTGAGAGTAGGAGAGAGACACGTTATAGGCAATGGAAGGGGAAACGTTGTGAAGAAGAGCCAGTAATAGAGAGATTAGGGAGAATCGTTAAGATGTAATGACCAGAGAGAGTCAAAACCATAGTGTTACAAAAAACAAAAAAAAACAAATATTATTAAAAACAAATATGTATACACAGTACAGTGTATAAATACAGGAAAGAAAAAGAAAAAAACATTAGAATAGTTACAGGTTCAGTCTGTAAGATAATATGGCTCAGTTTAAAAAGTGTTATTGCACAGTTACTCACTCACTCATCATCTATAGCACTTAATCCTGTATCCCAGGAGACTTAGGACACAAGGCGGGGTACATCCTGGACAGGGTGCACACACACACACACACACACACACACACACACACACACACACACACACACACACACACACACACACACACTACGGCCAATTTGGCAATGCCAATTATCAGCTTGTCTAGTCTCTTCTGTCTGCAGTAGAGATGCTAATGCACCAGCAAACCACCCCATAGAAGATTGCTGAGGCCACTACTGAGTCAAAGTGCTCCCTGTACTGACCTCAGTCCCCTCAGCAGAAGGAATCTGCTCTGTCCTTTTCTATAGATTGCCTGAATGTTCACTGGTCTTCCCTGCACTTATCCGGATGCAGTTCTGCTGGCACCAGTCCACTAAGTTCTGAATCAGTCCTCCGTATTCCCAGTCATCATCCTCTGTGATCAGGCCGAGGATGGTAGGGTTGTCAGAAATCTTGAGCAGTGACAGGTTGCTGAGCTGAACATGCAGTCTGCAGTAGAGACGGTGAAGAGGAACGGAGACAGGACCGTTCTCTGCGGCTTTTACAAACAATTATGTCAGATTCAAAGTCATGAGTCCTCACATAATTTGTGAGGTCATCTAGTATCCACGTAGATAGATGTTGGTCCACCCCCATGTACACCAGCTTATCCTTCAGAAACACAGGACGGATGGTGTTAAAAGCACTAGAGATGTAAAAAAAAAACCCTATCAAGGAATGAAAATGGCAGCATCTTCCACTTCAATGCCATGCAGATGGGCAAACTGAAGTGGATCCATTGATGAGCTCACCAGAGGTCGGAGATGGGTAAGCACCAGCCTCTCAAACATCTTCATCGAATGTGTGAGGTCAGTGCTACTGGTCTTTAAACTATAAAGTACAAAGGGTGTAGCGTCTTTGGTACAGGTACCACGCAAGATGTCTTCCACAGCTGTGGCAAGCTGCCCAGATTCAGGCCCAGACCCAACCTACAACAATATGCCACACGGCTGGCCTGCACAGGTCTTAAAGAGCCTGGTGCTGATGACATCTGGGCCTGCAGCCTTCCTCACCGTTATCTTCTTGAGCTCCATTCTCACCGGGGCTTCTGTAAAGGGCAGAATGTAATGGTTTGAGTGGAGCCTGGGGGGATTGGTGAGGGGGTTTATTGCTTAGCTGATTCGTGGTTAGACTGTGAGCTGAGAATAGTGCAGAGAGAATGGAGGGCTGGAGCAGCATGCTGTGGAAGCAGGGAAGCGGGGTTGGTGCAGGGGTGGGTAGCTGATCAGATCTGATAAAGAATATATTCACATCATTCATCCACTTCTGGTCACCCTTTGACTGAAAGCTGGGCTCCAGATGACCAGTGATCCTTTCACACACGTCTTCCTGTAGCATGCTTTTCCTTCCCTGATCTTCTTTCTCGGTTCTCTCTGTACGGTTTTTAGCTCCTCCTTGTTTCCTGATTTAAAAACCCTCTTCATCGCTTTAAGGAGAGTTTTTTAACATTTTTATCAGGGTTAATCGATGGCTTGTTGTTGAGAAACCCCAGTACAGTCCTGGTGGGTACAGTATTCTCCACACAGAGGTCAATATAGTCTTTTATACAGTCTGGTCAAATTGTCCATATCCTCCCCATGTGGATCAGACAGTTCCTCCCACACAGTTGTATCAAAAACAGATTGGAACACCAAATTTGGAATGACAAATGATAAAAGATGTTTACAAGACAACCAACGTACTGTAGCTAGTGATTACTACAAGTTGATCAAGATAAAGATATTTATATTTCTATACAGGTCTGTACATGTGGGTCTAAGGACCAGGAATCAGAGAAAACTGGAGCTACAGTTATATTTATTTATTTATTTATTTAGGAACACTGGACTGGAAAGTTGACGGTAATGAACAGGGAAATTGAGGTGGATACAAAACTCCAACCAAAGGCACAGAGTGGTATTAAGAAGGTACATGGAGAGAAGATCGAGTGTGTGGAAGCAGCCGAAGAGTTTGAGACACCGAACAGGGAAGGATGCAGTAGATGTTTTAAGGACGGCTGGACTGAGACCTACAGTTGACGTTAATGTAACCTACTGGATTCCTGGAGGAAGAAGAAGAAGCAGCAGCAGAAGAAGGAGACTAGAGCAAGGAGGGGAAGTCCTTCACTGTAAAGCAGGAAATAGTTTGTACCTAAGACCGCCATCTCGGTTAAGAGAGACTGATTGTACACTGTCCACTTTCTGTCCCAGATTCGAACCTTTGTACCCGTGACCCCAGTGGAGACAACTCTTTGGAGTCTTACTCACTTCACTTAGACTGAAGGAACTTCTTTGATGAATCATGAAATGTTTCAACCTAACAAGAAAGAAAGAAGTCTGACTTAATTTCTAGAGAACCTCACCTTTAAAATCAATCAATCAAACAAACAAACAAACAAACAAACAAACAAACAAACAAACAAACAAACACATATTTTTCCCATCCACAGCCAAACCAATTAAAACCTAAAAAGCAAAATTACATTTATACTGTAAATGAGTCCTACTAATAATAAGGTCCTACTAAACCACATCATGCCAAAAGTATGTGCACCTGTCCCCATCACACCCACATGTGCTTGACGAACATCCCATTCCGGCTGTAGTTGCACTTTGCTGATGTAATAAGCGCGTCATAGAACTCGGTGACCTGCAGTCACACGTAAAACCTTATTCCTCCAAAAACAAACAGATATCCAGATCACATTTTAAAAATCAGTTTGCATTTTTTTAACATTCAGTCATGAAACTGCCTGATAAATTCCAGTTTTCAGTCTCTAATCTGTTTATCTGCATTTTTACCTTTGGAATGTGAAACAGTCGAAAAATTTTCTTGGTCTTCATTTCTGTCTGCATTTTTATCTCTTGCCTGTAAAACAGCAGCGATCTCTTCCTGTGTCCATGACTCCCATTAACACCAGGTGCTGATGCTCAGAGACGACTCACTGGGTCATGCTTGGGAGAGATTAGAATATGCTGCGTTAACCGTTAAACATGTTAAATACCAGCGCATCAGCTACCAGATCAGCTCCATCTATGACGTGAGTCTGAGTTCCAGGCCTGGTTTCTATGATTTTATCATTCCTACAGAACAGTCACAGCCTTCTGTACCATTAAAGTACATGTTCGACCTGAGTGAGACCCGGAGGACCAGGATAATCATGTAAATTCATAATGTCACACTTATGATTGTCCATTAATACTATATTAGAGTTCTAATGTAAGGGATGTGGTCACCTCCAGCAGACCGTTCTGGGGGGAAGTGGTATACAGTATGTATGAGTCTTCACTCTACACCACAGTCATCACAACTTCAACAAAAAGTAGATTGCTTCCTTTTGGGGAATTTGTCTATTGTTTATTTACAGTAACCCAACCAGACTGTGCAACCACGACGCGCTGGTTTCGATTGGACTGATATCAGGGTGTAATGAAATAAATAAATAAATAAAAAAAATCGAGAAGTTATGATACTTTTGCAAATCAAAGCATCAATTCAGTTGAATTAAAGTCGAATAAATTTGATGATTTTATTGGTGTTACTTAAAGAGATTAAAAAAAGAAGAATTTTTTTTTTTAACTTGAATGGATTTCCTGAAATATAAAACGACTAGCTGGATTTAAACCATTGTAACCCTGACCAGGAAGTTATTAAGAGTAAACTCTACAATGTCCTGCACATTCCATTAAAGAAAGCAGTCCTTCTTTAGCACGTAAACCTGAACATCATATCATGTTTAATCATGTAAAAAACTAAAATGTCCTGTTAGGCTGGATTTTTGTCGTGTACCTGTCTTGTAACAGAGCTCTAATCTCAGCCAGATGACGCTCTTATTCCTCTATGGATTTGTTTGGCATGTACAGAACAAAGCTGTTTGTTTGTTGTTTTTTCTTTTATAGTAAACAGTGGTGCATAACTACACACTGCTGAATCCATGTGTTGTAGCGGACCTTGTTGATCTAAATCACGTGACTCCCCGACTCTGAGATACTTGAATATTTTCAGCCATCACTAGTCCATCCTGACTGTCACACGCCGACACCCTGCACCTCCAGGGTCCGTGTTCGATGACAACCCGTCCGGTTTATACCCCACCTCATGCCCTAAGTCTCCTGGGATTGGCGTCACGCCCATGCGACGCTGTATGCAGAATAAAGCCATTTAGACGGTGCATTGCACTTTCAGTGGTGTTGTATATCCAGACTTGATAGAAAGTACACTTTGTTTATTCATAGCACATTTCTATTCCTCCTCTGTTCTATTAAAGTAAAGACAACATGTGGCCAGAAATATGCGGCTCTTCACCAAACAGGTCCCACACAAATGGAAGCACACAGTTGTACATCAGGTGCTGTAGGGTTGGGACTGGAACTAAGAAGCCCAAATCCTTATCCAGCATTTCATAGGAGGCGAACAAAATGTCATTTCTAGAAACAAAAGTATGTTTACATGAGAAAAATGTAATGCAGCAAGTGTGCTGCTTCGCTAGAAAATATCTCCAGAGCTTTGAGGGCTGTTGTCTAGAGTGACTTCTCAGATTTAGTGATCGTGAGTGCTAATGCATTCCTAACTGCAGTGACTGACACACACACACACACACACACACACACATGGAATAGCTTCTGCTGTTACAGAACATGCTGGCTGCTATTTTGAAGGGGCTTTTGATACCATGTCTGTGGTGACTCACCACAAGTCCTCCGCCATCAGGGTGTCTGTGCCGCCTCACACACGATGGTCTGAAGATGAAGGACTGAATGAAACTCAACCTCACCAGTGTGGTCTACCATAACCACACACACCAGCCAGACCAGGAGCACTTGCTCCCATTGGTCCCAGTCAGCTGGCTGTCTTCTGCTTTTGGTCTTACAAAAAGAGTTAAACCTCATGATTACTGAATGTAAACGCTATAGTGTAAATCGTGAGTCAAAGTACGTTTCCTTCTAATTCTAAAATTCATTTGAGAAAATAAAAAGCAAGGTGACACTAGTTTGGGGTATCAGTGTCCAGTGTGACCCTCTGAAATGAATAAAGTTATGTATCGATTACCATCACTTTCTTGACTTTACTTTGCACATCATTCTTATCCTGTTGAAAGAAATTCAACCAAAAAGCAGGAAATCTCTTTTGTTAGGAAAGCTGTTTTTCAGGTTGTCGAGATAAATGACAAGCAGCCAGGCTGTGATTGGCTCTCAGGCCCTTTTGACATCATGGGCTGGTCATTATTAAGGTAGATGCACCGTAACATCCTCTGTTTAAATAGCCCACCTACCTGGCCTGTTTTACACACTGACACTGCCACTGGGACGCGAACTCTGCACACCTGATACCCGGGACACAGGTGAGTCATAGCTTTATTGCTTTATTATATCAACAGGGACATCATAAGAAAGATCACAGACTGAAAGATGATATGAACATTTACTAATTACTATTCATTTCTATTTATTTATTTGTTTGTTTGTTTGTTTGTTTATTAAATGAGTATATTTAGTATTTTATTTTTCATCATCTGTCTGTCTGTTGTTGATGCCTGTAGGCTGCAGTTGGAACACAGAGCTACATAAGCACGTTGTTGTCTCTGCTCATGAAATGCTTTATAGAAACTTCATGTCCTTTGTTTAACTTTTACTTCATCTATTTGTATAATTTCTATTTATTTTTAGGTTATAAACAGCACAATGGACTGCAGGATTATTATGATGACCTTCTTCTGCCTAATTTGTAAGTCTTTTCATTTTTCCCCCCTAAAGGTATAAATTCTATCTGGGTTTCTGCAGTCACTCACATTCTCCTGCTCTTTGTCTCTTATATGTGATAAACAGCACCAGGAACCACAACAAAGGCAGTCGTTATGTATGACATCGTTACAATAGTCAGCACGGTCAAATCAAACCACAGACAGTTACACAGTCACACTTATTCTTCATGCTAACATTCACAGTGTCCTCAGTAATCACCTCTACTGGTATTCTGAACACTAGTTGAGCACTTTATCATGAAGGAGTTATCAGTGTCTCTATTCGCCTGAGACACATTCGAGACCGAGTGCCTGTCTGTCAGGTGATGTCCTAGTACATGTTATGTGTGTGAGAAGGAGAGCCTGGCTTCATGTGCACACAGCATGGTTGTGGGCTTCCCTTGTGTTTTTCAGGCGGCTCTGGCCGCTCGGGGTCTGGCTCCACACAGCCTATAGGGGGTGCTGTGGTGTCTGACGGACCCTTTCGGTGCTGTGGGTTGTGAGATGGAGCCTCAGTGGATCGGACCTGTTTGTCCTGTGTATCCCTTGGGGCTGAATCGGATCGGGATCAGGCTGTGGTGCACTGGGTGTTCTGGTTCTCTTCTATTGCCGCCAGCATTTACCTTTTTTCAGCGATTTGTTCTGCATTGCCTTTTCTGTGGGATCGCTCTGGGCGGCCCGGCATTTGGTCCACTCTGCCACGGGTGAACATTGGATGCCCCCTGGTCCTGTCACCAGTTTACTGGGGTATAACCCAGTTACAGTGTTAGTGTCATAACTGCTGAGACTGTTTGCTATTACATTCACAAACTTCATTCTTTTCTTGTTCTGTTTGCCTATGTACTAAAAAATGTCAAATGTGAAAGGGAACATATTTTGCAGCGTTCAGCGTTTCACTTCTCTGACCACTTTTGAAGATTAGTGCTAAGTAGCTTCATTGTGTGAGGAATCCAACTCCATAAACCAATGTTAGCTCTGAGCTTTGTTGTCACAAACATGATAAATTCATTAACCTGTTGTTAAAAATATGATTGGGACTGTATTTATCTTTTCATGAACATCTGGATGAGCACATAGCTTCACAAAACTATCTGTATTGTGGAATAAACAAAGCTTTATTACGTTTTAATTTCTGTTAGTCAACATCAACTGTTTCCAATTTGTCATGCTCCACTAATCTATTCTTAACATCTTTAGTGGCTACAAATACAAACTCGGCAGTCACAACTACAGCTGCACCTACAACAACCACAGGTTCGCCTACAACCACAACTACATCCGGCACTACAACAACCACAGGTTTACCTTCAACCACAACTACATCCGGCACTACAACAACCACAGGTTCGCCTTCAACCACAACTACATCCGGCACTACAACAACCACAGGTTCGCCTACAACCACAACTACATCCGGCACTACAACAACCACAAGTTTGCCTTCAACCACAACTACATCCGGCACTACAACAACCACAAGTTTGCCTACAACCACAACTACATCCGGCACTACAACAACCACAAGTTTGCCTACAACCACAACTACATCCGGCACTACAACAACCACAAGTTCGCCTTCAACCACAACTACATCCGGCACTACAACAACCACAGGTTCGTCTACAACCACAACTACATCCGGCACTACAACAACCACAAGTTCGCCTTCAACCACAACTACATCCGGCACTACAACAACCACAGGTTCGTCTACAACCACAACTACATCCGGCACTACAACAACCACAAGTTCGCCTTCAACCACAACTACATCCGGCACTACAACAACCACAGGTTCGTCTACAACCACAACTACATCCGGCACTACAACAACCACAGGTTCGTCTACAACCACAACTACATCCGGCACTACAACAACTACACCTGCAAGCACATCTACAACCACTCTTACAACAGCTGCACCGGCTGCGATTTTCAGTTTGAGCTTCAAGATTCTTCAAGTCTTTTTCATCGCGCTGTCTGACTCCAACTCTCCCGAGTTCAAATCACTGGCTAATAATATCACGGGTCAGGTAGGTTTTAGAGACAATGCACTTTTTAATGACAGGCTTAATTTAGTTATGAATCTGAGCATTTGTAAATCTCGACACTTTATTCATGTCTTAATAACAAACAGAGATATCACTGGGTTTGATGTTTTTTGATCACCTGAGTCACTTTTCTTCTTTGTTGTTTTTAGTTGACACCAGTATACAGCAAAAGATTTAAGAACTTCCTCCGCATTGAAGTTCTATCATTTAAGTAAGGCTCTGAAGACTTTTTATACCTTTATTACTGACAGCCACTGGGTCCTGGCACCAGTCTGATGTCTTGATCATGGAGTCAGAACCTCTGCCCCGATTAACATCCTGGTTTTGCTTTGCTTCGTATATTCCTTATAACTGCTAAATGTGCTGAGCCCTTCTGGGAAGTAATTTAGGATGCAAAAATACCTCTGTCCTCTGCTTTTCTCAAGAACTTGCTCTAGACAGACAAATCACAAAGTACTAGTCAAGTTTAGACTCAGACAGACGTGAAATGGTTTCGTCACCTGTATTTAGAACTGCTGAAAGCTGCTGGAGGGTTAATACTGTTTCTTCTTCTTATTCCTAAACCTCAGCATCTACACAGCTTTTCTATATCTTTTCTGGAGGTAATTAACACATTTAGTTGAATTCAGAGATCATCATAACAGATGGTTTTCAAAGTTCCTAGTACCGCTTATAAACTGGGGAGGTTTTATTTGCATTTGCAGACTTTAAACATGTGTTAGCTAATATTACTAATAATCTTCATGATTTATATCTGAAGTAATTGTTGCTAGATTTCATATTTGTAGCTTTTATTGTGTAAATTCAAATGGTGACAGAAAATGTGACTGTTCATTTAGTCAAAGTTAAATCAGCTTACAAACTCTTCTGTATCTTTTCAGGAACGGTTCTATTGATGCAAATAGCCAAGTGCTGTTCAATTCGTCTGCTAATGCGACCGAGGTGACAACCGCCTTCACCGATTCGATTAGCAACCTCAGCATTCCAGTTGATCCAGCTTCCGTCAGTGTCAGGGACGGTGGGTATCCACTTGCAGAGACTTTTAAACAATATATAAATATCAAAAAAAAAATTATATTTACTTAATCTTTTTTAAAATTCTAGCTTTAATAAATAGTTAATGATAAACTTACATATCAATCTTTGAACATTCTAAAAAAAAAAGTCGTATTTGACCTGAGATATGGAGCAATTATTACAAAACTTTCTGTTTGCTGGCACGAACTTTAGTTTAAAAACTCCGGGCTACAATATTAATGAGAAAACCTTCAGCTTTACACCAGTCTCATGTTCTTCTACAGTGACCCCGAATGCAACTACAGCCAGTCCTGCACCCACGACCGCGTCACCAATAGCTCAGGTGTTCAGCTTGATCTTCAGCATCAACAGCACGTTTTTTGCAGCGCTGGCTGATACGTCCTCTTCACTGTTTTCAGCATATGCTTCAAATATCACTTCTCAGGTATGTTTTAGAGTGTGTGTGTGTGTGTGTGTGTGTGTGTGCAGGGCATGTCTGACTTGTTTTCCCTTTTTAAAAATTTCGGTTTTAATTTCAGTAAAATCAGATGACATTCAGTTCGAGTTTGAGCTTGTGTCAGTCCTAACATTGTTACTGTAAGAGTTTATCAGTGGCTTTTTGATGCTTTGTTGATCACCTGATTTACTGATTTTTCTTTCCTCTTTATAGATCACACCCTTATATAGAAAAGACTATCCGAACTTCGACCGCATACAGATTCTAACACTTAAGTGAGAAAAAAGACTCTGAATATTTATTTGTTTGTTTATTAAGGATGACATTGTAATATGTATAAATAAGCTGGATAAATAACCCTCATCTCTACGTTTGTCTCTTCAGCAATGGTTCGATCGTGGTCCAGAGCCTCCTGTTTATCAATTCGAATGGGTCGAGTGTTAGTGCGGCCCAAATTAGGAACACCCTGATCAATGGACTTAACAGCTTGAACTTTACTGTCCTTGCCAGCTCCATCAGTGTCACCCAGACTTTTGGTCAGTATACCGAGGGTTACTGTGTTCCTCACTAATTGGTGTTTATTAATTAGAAATCAACCAAACTCACCCTAACAGTAGCTTCTATGTGTTGATTTATTCTAGATTCAAATACATTTTTGTTCATTTAATTGTATGTACATGTTTCTGTGTTGCAGGCAATTCCATGTCACCGGTGATCGGCAGCCCGCTTTCCATGATCTGCATGTCACTTCTATCACTCCTACTTATGGTGGCATTGCGTCATTAGCTCGATTTAAAAACATCAACAATGACTTAAGAGTGAAAAATATTCACTAGAAAAATATTTCTATTAAACGATCTGATGTATTTTTACCGAAGTGAATAGACGTATATGTAAAATTTAACTTTGTACTGATTAATATTTCATTCATGAGATAAAGGCATTAGGGAGGATTTTTAGGATAAACAATATGTTTCATGAGAAATAAAAATATTTTGACTGATTGAAACAGGATTGAATGAGGGCACACGCCTGAACATTTCTCTATGTCTAAATAGTTCTAAAGATTGTTGTCTTTCATTTAATATCTTTAAATCTATAGAAAAATATATGGGAACAACAGCTTTTTAATGTACAGGGTAAATTAATGTATGTAAATGACTATACATAGTCATTTACTTGTCTGCTTATGTATATCTTCCTTAAATCAATGTGCAATGACTGTAAACATTTTATCAATTAAACTTTGCACAACGTATTTGTGTAATATTATTTTAATTATTTATTAAATATACATTCATAATACATGCACTATATACAGTATATCACCATACTGTACTCAACTCAGCTCATCTTTAATTGTATAGCACTTTAACAACATAATGCCCCGAAGTGCTTCACTTAAATAATAAAATAATAATAGTAAAATAAATTAAATAATAAATAAATTAAATACAATTATAAAAAAATATATATGTAAAATAATATTTAAAAGGAACATAATTAAAATCACATCACACACAATCTAATCAAACAACATGTAAAATCAACATCTCATGTTGGTTTAAAAACCAGACAAAACATGTGAGCTTTGAGATGGGACTTAAACACCCTCAGAATGGTCATGGGCACGTCATTTCACAGTTTGGGTGCCGCCACAGAAAATGCCCTATCACCCCTGAGCTTGCACTTGGTCTTGGGTACCGTCAGCAGAAGTTTATCTGATGATCTGAGAGTCAGAGATGGAGCATATGGCTTAAGCAGATCCGAGAGGTAGGGCGACCGGGAGACCAGCATCTCTTTGCTGGTCCCCTTCAGGGGCCAGACGTGAAGGTTCCAGAACTTGGGCCAGGGATGAAATATTGTCTCCTGCGCCTGAGACAGAAGATCCCTCCTCACTGGAATCACACAGGGTGAGCCGTCGAGGAGAGATATTATATCCGAGAACCACACTCTGGTCGGCCAATGGAGCGCTATCAATAAGAGGTGTAAAGCCTGTTGACAGACCCTCGCCAGGACTCCTGGGAGCAGAACTATCGGAGGAAACGCATAAAGGCGTAATCTGGACCAAGTATGGAGCGAGTGCAGTCCACCCTGGTGATTTATGTACGAGACTACCGCAGTGTTGTCCACCTGCACTAGGACATGGTAGCCTCTCAACTGCTGAAGGAAGTGTTTCAGGGCCAGAAACAGAGCCATAATTTCGAGGCAATTGGTGTGGCATGTGAGAAGATGACCTCTCCAGCTCCCTTGTGCTTCACGGCCATCCAAGACTGCACCCCAGCCTGTGAGGGAAGCGTCTGCCATTAGCATCTTGCGACGACAAGACGACCTTAAAGTGGGACCCAAAGTCAGAAACCGGGGTCTAAACCACATATAAAGGGTACAAAGCCCCCGGCGCGTAACCCTTATTAGCCTTTGGGATTGGCCGTTGAATGAAATCCCCTGGCTCTTAGCCACAACTGAAATGCTCTCATGTACAGAAGGCTCAAAGATGTCACCGTGGATGAGGCTGCCATGAGTCCTAGAGATCTCTGAAAGTGATGAACAGTCATCTTCTGGCCTAGCTTGATTTCCTTCAGGTTGAAAGAATGGATTTGACACGAGCAGGAGACAGCACATTGTGACCGAATCCCAACACATTGTGACCGAATCCCATGTGACACCTAAATATGTTGTCCTCTGAACAGGAAAGAGAACGCTTTTCATGGGGTTGAGTCTCAATGGAGATGAGCTAGGACGACATCCCGATGTCGAAGCGCTAGCTCTTGAGACTGAGTCAGAATCAGCCAGTCGTCTATGTAATTCAAAATACGGATGCCCTGGAGTCGTCAAGGAGCCAGGACTGCATTATTGAAATGCATTTTGTATATGTGTGGGATGACATAACTAGGCCAAATGAGGGACCTGATATTGGTAAGCTTCGCCCCCGAAAGCGAACCTCAGGAACTTCCTGTATTGTGGCAAAATCTCTATAAATCTCTATAAATATGCGTCCTTGAGGTCGATTGTCACAAACCAATCCTCTGGTTGGATATGAGAAACAATCATTTTGACAGTCAACATTTTGAATCTGAATTTCCTGCGATAGTGGTTCAAGCCGCGAAGATCCATCTCTCTTGGGAACCAAGAAGTACCGACTGTAGTCCCTCAGCAGGTCAGCCTGGTAGGCCTGCAAAACTGCCATGGTGTGCAGTGTAGCACAAGCCTGACCTGCTCCCTGAAAAGATTTCCCCACCAAGATAGATGTCAATCTACATGGCTTGGAGGGGAGTGTGGGCTTTTTAAGGGAGGATGATGTCCCAGGAGAGAGATAGCCCACAAGCGTCTCTTATATTTGAATAAGTCAAAATCGATGGAACAAAAACACTCGATGAGTATGGCTTGCTACATGAAAGAGTTAACTCGGGGCCTCCGAGTGGCGCAGTGGTAAAGTGCTCGCCCTATCATCCGGAGATCACCAGTTCGAATCACGGGTGGTGCTGTAACCTCTCGCAGTTAGAGGTCTGGAGAGAGCTGATTGGCCGAGCTCTCTCAGAGGGCAGGGTTGAGAGGTACGTAGTGCTCCCACATTAATCGCAGCTCTAAAGCCAATCAGGGGCGTCTGTGAGCTCGCGCAACAGAAGGAGCGGATAGCGCTGTCCTCCGAGTGTGTTACGCCGCCCCCAACGGTGCGTGAGTGAGCAGTTCGAAAAGATGCAGTCGGCTGGCATCACGTGGTTTGGAGGAAACACGTGATAGTCTTCGGCCCTCCCGGCTGAGTGGTAGTAGTAGTCTTAATGTGAGCCCCCTAGTGACGAGGAGGAATTGGACACGACTAAAATCAGGCAGAAAAATTGGGGAAAAATCCCCAAAAGAGTTAACTCATCATGGAGGTCACCAAAGAAGGAGGGAGAGAGAGACGTTGAGGCCCCTCCTTTTGGCCACCTGACAGGAACCTGTCGTCTAATTTTGAGCGCTTGAGGGAATCTTGCTTCTGCGGCCAGTCGATATGCAAACGCTCGACCATATGTGTAATAACTTCCAATACTTCCTCAAACGCTCTGTCAACACTGGAGGAGCATTGTGAGGAGGCTACTTCCATGGAAGCAAGAAAGGAAGACTCTTCCGGCCCTTCACAAGAGGCACCGGAGCGCGCTTGAAAATCGGAGCAGAACTATTGGAGTTAAAGTAAACCAGAGAGAGGGCGAGAGAAAGGGTGAATTCCGTCTTGTGCGCGTCTGCCTGCCCCAGGAATACGCCACGGCCATCCCCAGTCAAACTCCCAGGCAGACCACACGGGGCATCCATGCGACGAGATCTCCAACCAGAAGCAGGACCAGGACGAGTCAGACAGGTCCAGAGGGCAGAGGGGATCTGGAACACTGGCAGCTCAGGGGTGATATGTATAGCTAACAGGGAGACAGGAAGAGAGAAAAAGACATCTGGAGAGAGAGAGGAGAAAATAGGGAAGAGGAGAGAGCAGAAGAGAAGGACAGATAACAGTTAGGTCTGGTCTCAGTCAAACAATTATAAGGTGAATGTATATTTAGTGCAGAGTGCAAGCAGGGACTCTGGGCAGACTAATTATGACATCATAACTCAAAGGGAAAGCCAGAAGGAAACACAGACATGAGGATAAACTGGAATGTAAAGCAACCAATCCCCTCACCGTCAACAAACCTGAGTGATCAATAAGAGTGGGGAAGACAGCATCTAAACATACCTCTCGTCCAAAATACTCTACATCCATGAGTCCCCCAGATCTGCTCCTTTACCTAAGGCTAATCTATTTACAAAGCCGCTTAATAAATAGGTTTTTAGCCTAGACTTAAACATTGAGACTGTGTCCTGAACATTAATTGGAACTTTGAGGCTTTGTAAGAAAAAGCTCCAGCTCCTGCTATAGTTTTCATAATACATGATACTGACAAGCAGCCTGCATCCTTTGATCAAGTAGGCGTGGTGGATCGTAAGAAAGTAGCAGTTCATTCATTTAGTACTTGATAGGACAAAAGTAGTATTTTAAAATCAATGTGAAATTTCAATGGGAGCCAATGTGGTGTGGATTGGGGTGATGTGCTTACATCTTCAGGTTCTAGTGAGGACTTTCGCTGCTGCATTTTGGACTAACTGGATTTCTAACTTGTCTATGCATCTAGTTTAACATCCTGGCTATAAGGTGCTAAAATAATCCAACCTAGATGTGAAAAAGGAATTATCTACTTTTTCTGCATTGTGTAGTGACAATATACACACGTGGACAAAATTGTTGGTACCCTTCGGTCAATGAAAGAAAAACTCACAATGGTCACAGAAATAACTTTAATCTGACAAAAGTAATAATTTTTAAGAATTCTATGAATGTTAACCAATGAAAGTCAGACATTGCTTTTCAACCATGCTTCAACGGAATTATTAAAAAAAAATGAACTCATGGAACAGGCCTGGACAAAAATGATGGCACCCCTAACTTAATAGTTTGTTGCACAACCTTTTGAGGCAATCACTGCAATCAAACGATTCCTGTAACTGTCAATGAGACTTCTGCACCTCTCTGCAGGTATTTTGGCCCACTCCTCATGAGCAAGCTGCTCCAGTTGTTTCCGGTTTGAAGGGTGCCTTTTCCAGACAGCATGTTTCAGCTCCTTCCAAAGATGCTCAATAGGATTGAGGTCAGGGCTCATAGAAGGCCACTTTAGAATAGTCCAATGTTTTCCTCTTAGCCATTCTTGGGTGTTTTTAGCTGTGTGTTTTGGGTCATTGTCCTGTTGCAAGACCCATGACCTGCGACTGAGACCCAGCTTTCTGACACTGGCCAGCACATTTCTCTCTAGAATCCCTTGATAGTCTTGAGATTTCATTGTACCCTGCACAGATTCAAGACACCCTGTGCCAGATGCAGCAAAGCAGCCCCAGAACATAACAGAGCCCCCTCCATGTTTCACAGTAGGGACAGTGTTCTTTTCTTGATATGCTTCATTTTTCCGTCTGTGAACATAGAGCTGATGTGCCTTGGCAATAAGTTCCATTTTTGTCTCATCTGTCCATAGGACATTCTCCCAGAAGCTTTGTGGCTTGTCAACATGTAGTTTGGCATATTCCAGTCTGGCTTTTTTATGATTTGTTTTCAACAATGGTGTCCTCCTTGGTCGTCTCCCATGTAGTCCACTTTGGCTGAAACAACGACGGATGGTGCGATCTGACACTGATGTTCCTTGAGCATGAAGTTCACCTTGGATCTCTTTAGAAGTCTTTCTGGGCTCTTTTGTTACCATTGGGATTATCCGTCTCTTTGATTTGTCATGAATTTTCCTCCTGCGGCCACGTCCAGGGAGGTTGGCTACAGTCCCATGGATCTTAAATTTCTGAATAATATGTGCAACTGTAGTCACAGGAACATCTCGCTGCTTGGAAATGGTCTTATAGCCTTTACCTTTAACATGCTTGTCTATAATTTTCTTTCGAATCTCCTGAGACAACTCTTTCCTTCGCTTCCTCTGGTCCATGTTGAGTGTGGTACATACCATGTCACCAAACAACACAGTGACGACCTGGAGCCCTATATATAGGCTTACTGACTGATTACAAGATTGTAGACACCTGTGATGCTAATTAGTGGACACACCTTGAATTAACATGTCCCTTTGGTCACATTATTTCCAGTATTTTCTAGGGGTACCATCATTTTTGTCCACTCCTGTTCCGTGAGTTTATTTTTAAAAATAATTTTGTTGAAGCATGGATGAAAAGCAATGTCTGACTTTAATTGGTTAACATTCATAGAATTTTTTTTAATTATTACTTTTGTCAGATTAAAGTTATTTCTGTGACCATTGTGAGTTTTTCTTTCATTGACTGAAGGGTACCAACAATTTTGTCCACGTGTGTATACCATATCTTGGCAATGTTTATGAGATAAAAGAAGGTTATCCTAGTTATATTATATGAAATGGAAGCATAATATTATGCTTCCATTTCAAGCATCAAATGAAAGACATTTACTGTTGTACATGAAACAGCAAGGCCATACAGAGTTACTGTGTGATCAAAAAGCTTATTTCTAGGTGCATGTGGTCTGAGTATCAGACCTTCTGTCTGGTCAGGATTAAGCAGGAGAAAGTTAATTAGCATCCAGTCTCTTATGTCCTTCACACATTGCTCAATTAAATTTTTTATTAAGCATTTTTTCATCTGGTTTTGCTGAGACATATAACTGTGTGTCATCAGCATAACAGCAGACACTAATACCATGCTTACGAATTATGTTGCCCAGAGGAAGCGTATAGAGAGAAAATAACAGTGGACCTAAAACCGAACACTGAGGAACACCAAAGTTTACTTTAGAACATGCAGAATAGTCACCATTTAAATCTACAAACTGATAATAATCAGGCAAATAGGATCTGAGCCAGAAGAGGGCCGTTACCTTAATTCTTGCTACATTTTTTTAATCTATCAAGGAGAATATTATAAACAATGGTGTCAAAAGCTGCAGTAAGGTCAAGCAACGAGACACAATCCTGATCAGAGACCGAAAGGAAGTCATTTATTACTTTAACAAGTGCTGTCCCTGTTCTGCGATGTGCCTAAATCCTGACTGATACATTTTGTGTATGTTATTCCTACATCGATATGAGCATAGCTGCTATGCTATTATCTTTTCTAAGATTTTGGAGATAATAGTGAGGCATTACTTCATGACCTCAAGTTCAATGCACTTGGGTTATGTATCAGAGAATGATCAAACATGCACCTGAAAGTTCACCTCTGAATGGCTGATGCAACATATCAGAAGGATGCAACATAATTTTCAATAGACAGTACATGCTTAAAAACACTCTCATGTTGCTGAATTAAAGCAATTCTGAAAAAAAGAATGATCCAAAATTTTTACACAGCATTGTCAAAGACTCATCGCAAACACTTGATTGCAGTTGTTGCTGCCAAAGGTGACACAACCAGTTATTAGGTCTATTAAGTCTTACTTTTAGTCAGGCAGGGTTTGGACAGCTTTTTTCCCCTTAATAAATGAAATTATCATTTTAAAACTGCATTTTTTGTGTTTCTACTCGGGTAATTCTTGTGTAATCTTAAAATTTGTTGATGATCTGAATAATTTAAATGTGACAATAAAGCGAGTAGTACCAATTAAGAATCTCAGTAGTACATCTTTTGTATTCCATTTCAGTGTTTTAGTTGTAAACACATGGTTGCACAATTTGACCACACACAAAGGTGCAAGCTCATGATGACACAGCATGTGACAAACAAGGTAGTAACATGAGAACAAAACCTGAGATAGTAAGAAACCTTGAGAAGAACCAGACTCAGCAGTGATCCCACAATCATACTGTGTGCTATGAAGCTGTAAGATCAGTTTAACAGGAAAGTAGATTATCAATATAAATAACTGCGAAGCTTCCTCCTCTACCTGTTAGGCAAAGTTCATGTATGTAGCTGCATCCAGGATTTAATGTTCATTTAATGTTACATACTAATTCGGGTTAATTCACAATCCAAGGTTTGAATGTATTTGGGGACGCCCATCTGGTAAAGATTGTTTCCTGCAGGACTTTTAATATTATTTGTCTTATTTGACGTCTACTTCACGTCCCTCAACACCACCTATTTGGTATAATAGTTCACCACCTCCAGCAAGTAAACATTATGTCCAGCTTTAGAGTATGTCCTGGTTAGGAGACCTCTGTACTCTCTAACAGCCCGCTAGGTTCAGTGTTATCAGGCTTTTACTTTTGGCACATATCACAGCTCTTGACATACTGCCACACGTCAATGCAAACTGACGACCACCAGATGACCTCTAGTAGCCTTAATAATGTTTTCAGCGTCCCATTGCGTCGTCATGGCAACAGTGTAAGAAGCATGATTGGGGGAACCACTAGTTGGTATTTCTCTCCTTGCTTCAAGGCCACTCTGCAATATAACACCCCCAGTTCAAAGGAGATCTTCTGGTCTTGTGGGTTCCTCAGGTAATCTCCAATGTGCAGGCAAGCGATTATACTGTCGTTCTTTGTGCTTGTGATATTTTGAACAAATCACTGAACTGCATTTATATGTTTGTTGTGCTGTTGCATGATGTACAATTAAATGATGATGTTGTCAAAATAACTGAAGCAACTGAGTGGACACCCAACCAGGTCCCTTGAGTCCAGTTCTAAGGATGCGTTAATGACTAAAGACCATCATCCTGCACAACTTGTTTATCCTGTTCATTTCATCCTGTTATTCCTGTCCATCCAAACATCTGCCTATTACTTGTGATTTGCATCATGTGATTCCTTAAGCTTCATGTGAACTGTTTAAGACCTAAGTATTCAGTAACTTAAAATAATAAAGGAAAGCAAAGGACCGTGGAGAAATATTGTGTGCAAATAGCAAAGTTAAATAAATATTGTGCAAATATTGCAAAGAGCAGTTCAGGTAGGTGGGTATGAACAAATTAAGCTGGTTGTAGATCAGTGTGATTGTGCATGTGTGTGTTTATCAGTTCAGTGGATTCTCTGGGCATGTGTGCACTTCGCCTCTCTGATGGGTCCTCAGAAGTGCACGCACCTCTCTAGTAATCCATGGTTCCCTAAACATGTTCCAGTCAGTGTTCTCGAAACAGTCCTGAAGAGCAGAGACGGCTCCTGCTGGCCAGGTTTTCACCTGCTTCAGAAACGGTTTTGAACGCCTGACGAGTGGTCTGTATGCTGGAATTAGCATAACAGAGATGTGGTCTGAGTAGCCGAGGTGGGGGCGGGGCTCTGCCCGATATGGGCCAGGGATGTTTGTGTAAACAAGATCCAGCGTGTTTTCCCCTCTCGTTGCAAAGTCCACATACTGATGGAATTTAGGAAGCACTAACTTGAGATTTACATGGTTGAAATCTCCAGCGACAATAAACAGTCCGTCCGGGTGTGTGTTCTGCAGATTATTAATCCTTACATACAGTTCACAGAGTGGCTCCTTAGCATTAGCGCTAGGTGGAATGTACACTCTGACGATGAAAACAGCGGTGAATTCCCGCGGTAAATAAAAAGGTCTGCATCTAACAGTCACAATCTCCAGCAACGATGAGTAAAAGATTGAAACTAGCACAGAGTTCTTACACCATTCTGTGTTGATGTAAAGACACAAGCCACCACCGCGAGTCTTACCGCACAGAGCTGTGTTTCTGTCAGCACAAAATGAGGCGAGTCCGTCTAACTGAATGGCGGCGCCTGGAACTCTGTCGCTGAGTCTTGTCTCCATGAAAACAAAGACGCCGCAGTCCATAAACTCACACTGTGTGGTCTGTTGCAGTCGGATGTAGTCCAGTTTATTTTCCAGGGAGCAGACGTTTGATAAGATGATCGCCGCTTCCTCGATCACCGCTTACGATGTCCCCTCCTCCGGCTACCAGCATCAGGCAATGACGAGGACTGGAGGTCTGGTTCCCGAAACAAGCCGAGGTTGCGTAGCTTCTCACGCAACTCATCTTGAATGAAATTTGCCGGTTTATTGAGTTGTAAAAGTGTCTGGCAGTGGTAAGTACAAACAGCGCTTGCGTCAATGTCCATATACTGGATAAAATAAATGTGCTACAACACGAAGTAAACAAAGTAGCACCATTTTTGCTCCGTAGCCTTCCATCCAAGATGGCGGACACGCAACAGACAATAAACCAATCGCAAATGTGTATTGTACATAAAATAAACCCTGTGGTGCACCTAATGCCAATATTTACAATTTATGTACAATGTTTCAATGTGTGGTTGAATGTATAGAGTGTCCAAAGTCCAGTGTATTATGCATGTGTGTAGGTTTGCAGGAGAATGAATTGGCCTCAACGACGCAGTGAAACAGACCAGGAGCAGGATAATGGAGAGAGGGCTGTTCTGTAAAGCTGTCTATTTGGTGAAAATCTCAATATCCAATAATCTACAAAGAGGCGGAATTCACAATCTACAAGTCAGAAAATGAGAAATTCAGAAAAATCTGAAAATTTTCAGCATGCTGCACCACTACATTTGAGGCAATAAAAACACACAGGGCTGTATTAATCTTCCACACCAACTTTGATTGGATCACCGTCTGACCCCATAGAATTCGATCAGGCAACTAAAATTTAGAGTTAACATTCCATAGCTCCAGTTAAAACAGAATTATTAGGGATGAAAATAACTCACTCCCTGGTGTAATGACCACACACGCACTGTCCACAAACAGACCGCTCGAAAATTTGAACTTCAAATATGACATCAAAGTAGTCTTAGTATTTTAAAAGCATGAACTAGTTCTCCTGAACTACGAGAAAGCTCTTATTGTTGCGCTCCACTTTAATAGAAAATAACAAACATGATCTTTCTTATTTAATGCTAGGAATTAACTAAGAATAAGACCAAATGTCATCTCAATACCATGCAGTAGTGAGGAACTTTTTCAATAACAAAAATGTGAACACCAGGCAAAAAAAATAGGCTTTGAAACAAGACAATTTAATAAACATTGCTGCAGGTGATAAGTAACTATATCAGAAAAGAATATTTTATTCCACTTCAAGACAATATTAATTTCACTCATCTCTTCTGCAAAGTCATCAACTTGTTTACTAGATTTTATACCTGCACATTTTTAAACAGATAATACCAGAAATAACTGAACTGAATGGTTACATTCCTAAACAGATCCTACTTGACTGATCGTTATCAGTTTGTAGATTTAGATGGTGACCATTCCTCATGTTCTCAAGTGGAGTTTGGTATTCCACAGGGCTCAGTTTTAGGCCCACTGCTGTTTTCCCTTTACATGCTTCCTCTGGGCAACATAATTCGTAAGCATGGTATTAGTTTTCATTGTTATGCTGATGACACACAATTATATGTCTCAGCAAAACCAGATCAGAAAAAACAGCTTCAAAAAATTGAGCAATGTGTTAAGTTTCGGGATAAAAACCTATTTATTTAGCGCAGCGTGTTTGTAAATAGATTAACCTTAGGTAAAGGAGCAGATCTGGGGGACTCATGGACGTAGAGTATTCTGGTGAACTGCTATGTTTAGATGCTGTCCTCCCCACTCTCATTGTTCACTCAGGTTTGTTGACGGTGAGGTGATTGGTTGCTTTACATCTCAGTTCCCCCTCATGTTTGTGTTTCCTTCTGGCTCCTCCCTTTTAGTGATGATGTCATACTTAGTCCTGCCGGAATCCCTGCTTGCACTCTGCACTAAATATACATTCACCTTATACATGATGTGACTGTGACCAGACCTAACTGCCATCTCTCTTCTCTCCTCTTCTCTTCTCTCCCTGTCTTTTTCTCTGAACTACACAGGTCGTTCCTGAGCTGCCAGTGATCCACACCCCCTCTGTCCTCTGGACCTGTCTGACTTGTCCTCATGCCCCACTTCTGGTTTGAGATGTTGTTGCATGGATGCCCCGTGTGGTCTTTCTGGGATGCGCGTGTTGACTGGGGACGGTTCCACTTTACCATGAAGACGCTCCTGGCCTCGGCTGATGCAGACAGCTTTTCTCTGAGGACTTAATAGTTTTTTTCTGAGGGCTTAATAGTTCAGGACAGGACTTTTGCACTGAGTCTCCAATAACCAGCTGGACTCCATATGAACTTAAACACGTCTCCTGTTCTACTGAACCTCCAGCCTCCTAACACACAGTATGAGTGCAGATCAATCCCTGCTCTCCGTTATCACCCAGATGAGGATTAGTTAAAGGCTAACAAGATTTGAGGTTCTGTCCTGTAAATCGCTCTGGATAAAAGGCGTCTATCAAATGCCTAAATGTAAATCTAAATGTAAATGCCCTGCAGGCACAGGAAAGCAAGACTTTGGCATCTGTCGTCATTGCACAGTATTTACATTTAAAATTTACATTTAGGCATTTGGCACACGGTCTTATCCAAGTGCCACTTACAAAAAGTGCTTTGAAGTTTCCGTCATTGAATAGATACTTAAACTGGGTTACTAGGTTACCATGATGATGTCAGGATTCAATATGTAAATAATAAAAGGACAACGCCACTTGGACATCTACTGTAATTGACATCAGACAATGTCTTTTGACAGACTAGGCTGCTATACACTTTTACAGTCTTTGGGGTCATTCATGTGTCAATTGTACTATTGTAAATGGAAATGCGCTTCAAGCGTGCTCACACTACATTTTCCATGTACATCCACGCTGCAGTGAGATAACGCCCAAGAACCAACCAATCAGCTTCACTCTCTGTCTTCCTGGACCAGCTGGTGAAATTCTCCACGTTTTTTTCCTCTTTCAGTCAACAAATAAATTCAGTATAAGAACTGAATAAAAGTTTTTAAACAATTTTTTACTGGAAATGTATTTTTTTCCTGCAACGTCCTCATTGTCATAGAGTGCAGTGCTCATGGTTGCATAGTAATGACTTAGGAAAGAGGAGAAAGTGTTTTGTCTGCACATTTGTAGACGTGACAGAAACAGACCATTAGGATATTGTGCAAAAGTAGCTTCAAACTCATTTTGTTACTACAGTGTTTTGTGTTGTTGTTTACTGACGCATCAAAGCACAAACACTTTGCAAAAGCACAGTAAAGATTTCTGTCTTGTAGTAAATTCCTCCTCTAAAACACCTGTAATGTTAAAGGATGGAGCTGTTTAGGCAAACAGTGCCATTACTTATGCACTAACTTGCAGTGTGTTTTGAATCTTTCTGATACTTGAATGCAGGTTGATCGAAAGTTAGATTTGCTTGGGAACTTCTGTTTTATAGAATCTGTTCTTTGGAAATTCCGCGGAACATTTTTTTGCAGTGATGTCTGTGAGACCTGTTGCATTTTTTTTGGTCGAGTCTTTGCAAACGTGTTTCTGGGGACATGCAGCACCTACCACCTGGCAGCTATGTGTCCGAGACACAACCACACCCAAACACACCCACACTGCCACACACACACACACACACACACACACACGCGCACACATACTCTGTTCAAAATACTTCATCATTATTTCACAGCTACAACAGTCTAATCGTCACCACCTGTTTCTGGAATCATCATTAAGTATTTCCGTGTGTCAGGGTCTTTCAGTTCATCTGCATTTCTATCATTCATGCAGCTGGGACGTTTTCTTGTCCTTTATGCTTGCATTTTTACCCATCAGTAGACAGCAGCGATTTCTTCCTGGTCTCTGTTCGGGTGCTGATACACACAGAGGTTGAAACGTCTCCACGTCAAGGCCACCTGATAATGTTACGGCTACGTCTGCTTAATTTCCAAGAATGATCCATTTCTCCTTGTAGAGAACCGATTATGAATAGAGTAATCAATAGATTAAATATCAGAATGAGGAAATAGTAAAAGCTCGATCAGGATTTAAACAACAGCTCTGAACACATCTGTAGGTGTGATAAGGTGAGAACTGGATTAATGTTGTAGATTTAAACCGGTGTAACCCTGACCAGGAAGTTACCCAGAATGACCAGAAATGAGCTCTATAAACAAGGAATGTGGTCTATCATGTGTTTCACCACAAATCTTTCATATCGAAGTCTCATATCATGTTAAAGGTTGTGAAACCAAACCATTCCTGCTTGGTTGGATTTCTGCCGTCGTTCACAGCAAACCTGTCTTAAAGCCCAACTCTAATCTCAGTCAGATGCCACTCTGATTTAGTGTGAAATAAAACGCTGCGTTTGTGTGTTTTACATTTAACAGTTAACAGTGGCGTACAGGACATCATGTGACCTGGGATTAGACGGTTAAGGAATATACAGTATATATCAGCAGGAGCGTTCGGATGAGATATGGCGGGATTGTGGAACTGGAGGTCATCTATGGCAGAGCCGACGTCCTGGCGCCAGCAAGTCATGAAATCTCTCCTGAAACACAGATAAAGATCCAGGCTTGAACAAGACCTCTCCAGCCAGATCATGTGGGCTATATAGTGTATTTAGTACAATCTTCACTCTTTTTCTTTCCCCCTAGTGGCTCACCTGAGCTAGCCATTGACTAAACTGCCCCTGTGTTGTCATGATTGGGCTGAACAATTGAATAATCAAGGAAGCATCCAGAATATTCCCTAAACTAATAAAAATTTCCCAACAGCAAACAAGACACCGATCAGCCACTACATTAAAACCACCTGCCTAACATTGTGTCGTCCCTCTCGTTCCTCTAAAACGGGCCTGGACTCCTCTAGACCCCTGAAGGTGTGGCTGGGGTCTGGCACCATGCCATCAGTAGCAGATCCATTAAGTTCTATGAGCTGGAGCCTCCATGGAGCAGACGCTTTCATAGCACATCCCACAGAAAGTCTAGAGAATGTTTAATCCGGGTCAACACCTCAGAATCAACGTGCTGCTCTCTCTTCCCCATCAGGGCTATGATCCATCTGACCAGGCCATCTTCTTCCATTGCACCCTGGTCCAGTTCTAATGCTCCTGTGCCAACTGTAAGAGGCTTGTGGGTGGACATGGGTCAGCATGGGCACCCTGACCGCTCTGCAGCTTCTGACTGTTGGCAAACCTTTAAAAATGACTCGCACACAGAATTTTGTAATAAGTAAAAAACGATCTATTTTACATTCTTCAAAGTAGCCCTTTCCTGATTTAATAATAGCTTTCTATACTTTCGGTGTTGTCTCATCCAGCTTCATGAGGTTATCACCTGGAGTGATGTTCCACCCTGAAGGAGGAAGAGTTCCCAGATACTGTGTCTTCAGCACTTGTTCGCTACCAAGTGTGTGTAAAGCACCATCAAAGTAAACGCCAGTGACTTTAAAGAAAATATACTTATTATAATTATTACCATATTATTACAATAATATTATCATGTACTGTATATCACTATATAACGTATAGCACGAGTTATAGCATTTAGTTTTTTACATCATTCAGATCATATGATGCTACTTTGATGTTTTGAGTTTTGTTCTACAGTGTATTAAATAGCAAAAGTTATGAAAATCCCTTGAATAAGTACTGTAGGTGTGTCCAAGCCTTTACCCAGTGCTGTGTGCACAGTCAATGAACACACACACACACACACACACACACACACACACACACCTTTTCAACAGTTATGGAATTAGTCGAGTCAGGGTTTGTAAACATTTCCAATTTAAATCTGACAAGATTTCATAACCAAGTGACGTTTATCCCAAATTAATGAGAATTAGTTTTAATGAAAGAGAAACAACAATAATAATAAAAATAATGAAACAAAGTAATTTCATAAGTATACACCCCTAGAATCAATAAGTTATGTTGAGCCTTTATTTGTTATATATTCATTACTGCACAGTGAAATTTTTTCTCCACATATCAAGTGTAGACGGAGTCAGAGCGCAGAGTCAGACGTGACACGGGTTAAGGGCCTCGCTCGAGGGCCCGACGATGGCAAACTTGTGGAGCTGGGACTCGACCCATCCAGGCAGTAGCGCAGTGCCGCAGCCCTCTGAGCTACCACTCGTTCCTCATCTTTCATCCTGCTGGGCTGTGACTAAACCCCTTCAGAAGCACTTTACTCCTGGCTGTCCGCGCTCATGGCAGAGATCTAAGATAGTTTTATTTGACCACAACACCTTCTGTCTCAGGTTGTCTTTTTACAAATGTCATGCCGTGTCCCTGTGAATCTGTAAAGTCTTCAAATGTCTTAAATCTACACTAGTGTTCAAGATGACTTAAAATGTCTAAAAGTTTAGGAAGGAGGCATTCCATTTTATTTGAGGCAGAATTAATCAGCATGTTTATTTTTTTCATTCTGTCGTTTATATCCCACAACAACAATACTTTCCACAATGTCCGAAACCTGTGTGTGTGTGTGTGTGTGTGTGTGTGTGTGTATTAAATGTGAAGACTACAGAAATTGCTAGGGGCAGTTGTGTGGGTTGTGTAGCTGAGGAACATGTTTGTCCAGAGGAACATGTTTGTCCAGAGGAACATGAGGAGGAACATGTTTGTCCAGTTTCTGAATTAAGAGGTGTGTCGCTATAAAATACGAACAACAGAACATTGGCACGGTGGTTGTAAAGCACCAGATTCTCACTTAAAAAAGAGGGGTTGAAAATCTTTCCTCTCGATGTCATGTTGAAGGTGGAGGGTTCAATACCAAAAGTCAATATATATTAGATGGTAGAGAGAGAGAGAGAGATTTACTATGACTTTAGGGACATTGTATCTTTATAGAAGCTCAGTACTTTTGATACTTATGTCAGTTATTCAGGTTGTCGTAATTAAGTTTTTTAACTTGTTCTTAAAATGTATTAAAAAGGATATCAAAATCATTCTTGAACAGAGCCTTTGATGTTATTGTGTAACGCACGTTTTTCTTCGTTTCTTTGTAAAAAGGCGCCTCAAAGGAAAAACGTTGAGTAACAAGTTGCACAATTGCTAAATATTTCACATTGTTGTTTAGTTGACCCATCGTGTACTCAGTGCAAAATCTTAAATTGACTCAACTTGTAATTCAAACATGTAATCAGCTCAAATAGTATTGGTTGTGGGCTCAATTAATTATATGTTTTATATTTCTAGAGTTGACTTGGCCCAACTTCATTTACTCAAAAAGGTCAATTTTAGCCCATTAATGTTGTTCGTTCATGTGATTATTGTTCTATAGAACAAGTTGGTCTAACAATAAAAAGACCATAAAAACACACAAACATGACTTTAAAAAATCTTTATTCTTCCAAAACTAGTTAAAGTAAAAAAATAATAAAAATGTATAAAGCAGGAGAAAACAGGTTGTATTTATTTTGGTTAAAACTAGCAAAGATGAACAGTTTTCCTCTTTTCCCCAATGTGTCAGACACAAAAAGAGTCTCTATGGCAACAAGAGTCTAATAAAGTAAAGAGTTACTGTCTCAGTAAATACTATCATTCTAAGGAGAAATTACATGTTGGAGTGATGTTTTAAATTAAACTGGTATTTACTCAATTCGCTTTTCAACTTCAAGTCGGGTTTTATTGTCATTTCAGTCATATACAGTTCAGAACATAATGACACAAAACAACGTGTGTCCAGGACCAAGGTGCTACATGCAACATCAATTAACAACTTAAATGAACAGAAGCTAACTAGCTACCCAAGTCACGTAATTAGCTGAGACAAGACAGATTGACATATTTAAGCTAACAGAAAACTTAAACGGAAAACGGAAAGTCCTATACCAACAGACGACATAAAGTGCATGTGCAAATGTACAAACAAGAGCGACAGAGTGACGACGTGACAACATGACACACTTCAACACTCTGTGGTGACGAGACGATGAGTTGTGGGACGAGAAACAGCGGGAGGAGAAACATTCCTTGCAAGCCGCAAGCAAAGATAGAAATAGTTTTGTGCAAATAAATAATTAATAAATAAAGAAATAGATAATTCCGTCCCAGGATCTATGTTTGCATGGTCTCCCCGTGATTGGTGGAACTTTTCTCCCACAGTCAAAAGACATGAAGATTAGGGTCACAAACGGTTCACAAAATGCCTGAACGTTGACTGGATGTCCTACCACGGACGTATTTTAATTCAGGTTTACAGACTAGATCAATGTTAAAGCGAGTATCCGCTGTATATTCATTTTTAAATCCACTAGATTTATTTTTGCAGTAGTTCTCTGTGTGAGCATTATAAATAAAGTACAGGTCCCACCGAGATTTGAACTCGGATCGCTGGATTCAGAGTCCAGAGTGCTAACCATTACACCATGGAACCGCGCTCTGGGATCGCCGCCAGAGCGGGAAGACCTCACTGCTCCCCCTGGTGTTCAGCTCCCTGAAGTACAACTGCTTCATGAGTGCCGATAAATAAATCTGAGTAAAAAAAAAACGCCACTAAAGCAAGTACTGCATAAAATCTATTCTGCTCTTAGGAAGCACTTTTAACTGTACACGTAGTAAAATAATAGCCCTCACATTTTACTACGCAGGAAAAGCTAAACCGGAAGTAAGACTCAGCAGAACGGGTGACGTCACCAACAAATTATAGGAGAAATATAAAAAAAATAGCAATGATAAAAATCGTGATAAAATAAAATATATAAAGTATATATATATATATATATATATATATATAGAGAGAGAGAGAGAGAGAGAGAGATTTTTCCAGAATGAAATTACATAAATGTATTAAAGTTTTAATAGTGATGAAAATGCGGCGTATTTGCACAAATAAATATATTTATTAAAATGAAAGACTAAAACACGTTTAAAATGCATATAATTAAAAAAAGGCATATTACTATTTGTAGATAACTATATTTCAGCCAGTGTGTAGTTATACAGTGATAATACAGGGAGGGGGAGGCTGTGTGCCGAATGCATGCTCACTTTCTCTGTAGTGCACTACACAGGGCATGACGTGCGCGTCTCTGGATCAGACTCGATGGCGCATGCGTAGGGCAGGTGGGGTGATTTGGGACTGGGCCCGTGCTCTCGCCCTCTCTGTCCCTCTGCCTGTACTTCCTCCACACCGGGCTGTTAGACAGCAGACAGGTGAGTGAGTCTGTAGAATTCGATATAAATCTCCACATGAGTAAATTCATCAGCGTTAAAGTGTGAAGTGTGTTTTAGACCTGTTCCTGGTGCTGTCATCGCGCGTGAAGGGCTTTGTAACGCTGATTGTTGTGCTAATGCTAACCCCATGCTAACAGTTTAGCCGAGTTTGGACACGTAGGCGAAACCCGCATCATGAAGGCTAATGTTTAGCGGAGAGCTAAACTCAGGATTTTACTTCAGAAACATCCGAATGTCCGCGTTTGAGCGGAGTGTTAACGCAGGCGGTGTCACGGCGGCTCCTGTGCAGCCTGGCCCCGGGGTTTAGTCTCACACAGGCGGCGTTACTCTCTGCCCGTCACGGTACACTAGTGAGAGCGGAATAAAGTGTTTCTCTTTCTTTATTTTATAATTAACTCTTCGTTACGACCATAATGAGCTCATTTCTGTATGCTGTACTCCAGTCCGGGTTTAGTGAACTTGTCCGTTTATATGTTTTGGCCTCCTCAGGAAGCGGTAGGCCTCACTGAAGCCTCGGGCTGGCGTGATGTCGGAGCCCAAAGCGGCCGCTCCGGCGCCCGGAGACACTTACAAGGGCTGGTTGTTCAAGTGGACCAACTACATCAAGGGATACCAGCGGCGATGGTGCGTCCTGAGCAACGGCCTGCTGTCTTATTACAGGTACAGACACCTCAATCTGACTGCTCTTCACAGATCACGTGTGTTTACATCATCACTCGACACCTCAACTCAAGTGTCCCCCAAGTCAGGGTCTCTAAATGGCGTCCCCCAAGTCAGGACCAGGTCTCTAAAGGCCGTCCCTAAAGTCAGGACCGGGTCTCTAAAGGGCGTCCCCCAAGTCAGGACCGGGTCTCTAAAGGCCGTCCCTAAAGTCAGGACCAGGTCTCTAAAGGGCGTCCCCCAAGTCAGGACCGGGTCTCTAAAGGCCGTCCCTAAAGTCAGGACCGGGTCTCTAAAGGGCGTCCCCCAAATCGGGACCGGGTCTCTAAAGGGCGTCCCCCAAATCGGGACCGGGTCTCTAAAGGGCGTCCCCCAGGTCAGGACCGGGTCTCTAAAGGGCGTCCCCCAGGTCAGGACCGGGTCTCTAAAGGGCGTCCCCCAGGTCAGGACCGGGTCTCTAAAGGGCGTCCCCCAGGTCAGGAACGGGTCTCTAAAGGGCGTCCCCCAGGTCAGGAACGGGTCTCTAAAGGGCGTCCCCCAGGTCAGGAACGGGTCTCTAAAGGGCGTCTCTCAAGTCAGGAACGGGTCTCTAAAGGGCGTCCCTCAAGTCAGGAACGGGTCTCTAAAGGGCGTCTCCCAAGTCAGGAACGGGTCTCTAAAGGGCGTCCCCCAAGTCAGGACCGGGTCTCTAAAGGGCGTCCCCCAAGTCAGGACCGGGTCTCTAAATGCGTCCCTCAAGTCAGGACCGGGTCTCTAAATGCGTCCCTCAAGTCAGGACCGGGTCTCTAAATGCGTCCCCTAAGTCAGGACCGGGTCTCTAAAGGGCGTCCCCTAAGTCAGGACCGGGTCTCTAAAGGGCGTCCCCTAAGTCAGGACCGGGTCTCTAAATGCGTCCCCTAAGTCAGGACCGGGTCTCTAAAGGGTGACCAGGGGTGTGTCATGTTTGGAGGTGTATTTTACCATGATGTCTCAGTCATGTTTGATTGCTGAACTTCACCTCAGAGACACACTGTAACTCCATAAAGACATGGCATCATCTGGGACGTCAGTAGTGGTGGTGTATATGGCCTTTTTCTTTTGACTTTTTCTGGTTTTAGGGTGTGTGTGTGTGTGTGTGTTACGTGACTGTCGTGAGGTGGGCTTTACCTGTAAACATTGTGAACTGGTTTACCCAGTCCAGGTGTGTGTGTGTGTGTGTGTGTGTGTGTGTGGGTGGGTGTGAGATGTAAAGATCTGACCTCGTTAATCAGATCTCTGAAGGTCACTGAGTCACTGTGATTAGGAGTCACATTAAGACAGAAGCTGAAGGTGTGTGTGATTTATGTATGAACGTGTAATGGGACGGGCGGAGTCACGTACACAATCTGTGTCACTCTTTATTACAGCTGCATAAGTGTTACACCTGAGTCAGCACAAACAGATCACATACCAACAACAGTCTAATAAGTTTAACACACACACACACAATGTTGGTGCGTATGATTAAACACTGATGAATGTCCCACAGGACGCAGGCGGAGATGGGCCACACGTGTCGAGGCACGATTAACCTGGCCACGGCCAACATCTCTGTGGAGGACTCGTGCAACTTCGTCATCTCCAACGGCGGGGCGCAGACGTACCACCTGAAGGCCAACTCGGAGGTGGAGCGCCAGCGCTGGATCACAGCCCTCGAGCTCGCCAAGGCCAAAGCAGTGCGCTTACACGCTGAGTCAGGTGACTCTCACACACACACACACACACACACACACACACACACACACAGCTTTTTTCGTTCCTTAAGAGAAGACTTGAACACGTGTCCTCTGTCTCCACTCAGACGACTCCGGGGACGAGTGTGCCTCGTCTCCACCCATGTCCGGTCAGGGTGGTGGTGCTCGGAACTCCGAGGTCCAGTCCACGCTCAGAACCCTGGGAAGCAAAGTAGAGGACCTCAGCACGTGCAACGACCTCATAGCCAAGCATGGCTCCGCCCTCCAAAGGTCAGCCCCGCCCCTTAGACGAGTTTTCCTTATTTTGCGTTTCGGTCGTTTTGAGTTGACATGGTCTCCCTCAGGTCCTTGTCCGAACTGGAGAGCATCAAACCGGGCGGAGAGACGAGTGATAAAATCCGCCAGGTGACGGAGAGGGCCACGCTGTTCCGCATCACGTCCAACGCCATGATCAACGTAGGGCGGCGCCATTCACACTTCAGGTTTAATCACGCTTCAGTGAGGGCGATGTCTATAAGTGTGTGTGTGTGTGTGTGTGTGTGGTGCCCAGGCGTGCCGGGACTTCCTGTCGCTGGCTCAGGCTCACAGTAAGCGCTGGCAGAAGGCCCTCCAGGCCGAGCGGGAGCAGAGGGTTCGTCTGGAGGAGACGCTGGAGCAGCTGGCCAAGCAGCACAACCACCTGGAGAGAGCGTTCAGAGGAGCCACCGTGCTGCCCTCGTCATCCAGTAACATCATGGCCGACATCAAGGGTACACACACACACACACACACAGACACAGACAGAGCTCTTATACACGCTGTGAATCTGATGTTAAAAATGAAGGTGTTTATGGTTCCAGTCTCGGCCGGAGTGAAGGGCGACGCCAGCGATGATGACGAGAACGAGTTTTTCGACGCGTGTGAGGAGTTTATCACCGTCCCAGCCGACCCCAAATACCACAGGTCTGTGTTGACCCTGCGCCCTTTCTGTGTCCCACACGCCGTGGACTGGACCTAAGTGTCTCTGTCTCTCTCTCTCTCTCTCTCTCTCTGTCCCCGTCTGTGTTTCCCTCAGGAGGTCGGGCAGTAACGTCAGCGGGATCAGCAGTGAGATGGGCATGGACGACGGCACCGCGTCGGTGAGAACTTGGCGTCCCCGACTCAATGAAGACGTTACACTGATTTCATGTGGTGTCGCGTGTTAAACTGATTTTGTTTCTCGCCTCCAGCTGGACGAGCAGTCTCTGGCGTCCAATTCGGAGTCTCCCCAGTCGCAGGAGGTGGAGCCGGTGAGGAAGAGGCGGAGCCGGATCCCAGACAAACCCAACTACTCGCTCAATCTCTGGAGCATCATGAAGAACTGCATCGGCAAAGAGCTCTCCAAAATCCCCATGCCTGTAAGGACGTCCCTCATGTGTCCCTCATGTGTCCCTCATGTGAAGCCCCTCTGTCCAGCAGACGTGTCCTTTATTTGACTCTACTTTGCTTTTACACCTCTAGAGAGCTTTTATGCTGTTGAAAAAGAAAATACAAATTTCATCTCATCTAGTTTTAATGTTGAGTAACAAAAACTCAACGCCGTGAATATAGTCAACATGGTGTTAAAAAAAAAAAAAGATTTCAGGGTCTGATTGTAAACGTTTGGTTTTGGTTTAGAGTTGCACTACATGTTATTGATGTATAGCCGCGATCAGAGGCGTCTCCTTGTCTTGTCCTCTTGTCAGCCTCCACTGTGTTGCACTAACCCCACCTTGTGGTCTTGATCTCCCTCATCTCTTCTGTCAGGTTAAATCCTCAGTTCTAGTCCAGTGAAACAGTTTTCTAATAAACTTTCCAAATTCCAGCCACCAGTCGTCATGGTAACTTGTACATAATGTATCTCTAGTGGCTTAGATCTGAAAATCAGCTGGTGTCCTCACGGTGCACGACTGGTTTACTGTCAGTCATCCATGTGTGTACATGCGAGATGACACTGTGTGTGTGTGTGTGTGTGTGTGTGTGTGCGCGTGTGTGCACTTCTCCCCCCAGGTGAACTTTAACGAGCCGATCTCCATGCTGCAGCGTCTGTCTGAGGATCTGGAGTACTCCGAGCTGCTCGACCGCGCCGCCAAGTGTCAGAGCTCCCTGGAGCAGCTGTGTTACGTAGCGGCCTTCACGGTCTCGTCTTATTCCACCACCGTACACCGCACGGGGAAACCCTTCAACCCGCTGCTGGGGGAAACCTTCGAACTCGACCGCCTGCAGGAGAGCGGATACAGGTCCCTCTGTGAGCAGGTACTGAGAGGGGGAGGGGGGCGAGGGTTTGTTATATAGTAAGTTATATAGTTCAGCTTTGTTTTTGAATGCGTGTGTGTGTAGGTGAGTCATCATCCTCCCGCTGCGGCTCATCACGTCATTTCTGAGCGAGGCTGGACCCTGAGGCAGGAAATCACTGTGGCAAGCAAGTTCAGGGGCAAATACCTCTCCATCATGCCCCTCGGTACATCACACACACACACACACACACACACACACACATGCGCACCAATGATAATCATTTATAATTAAAATATAATCTATAATAATAATAAGACTGTGTCTCCAGGTTCTATTCACTGTATCTTTGAGAAGAGTAATAATCATTACACCTGGAAGAAGGTGACCACCACAGTCCACAACATCATCGTAGGAAAGCTGTGGATAGACCAGGTGAGGTCGGCCCTGACACACACACACACACACACACACACACACACACACACACACACACAGAGAACAGGTACAGCAGTGAAAGTGCAGTGTGTGTGTAACCCCCACCAGGGGGCGATGTGGAGCCTGAGTACTGTTGATCATTAGTGCAGTGATTAAATCACTCAGACTCCAGACCTGCTCTGATCAGATCTCTATAGTCCTGAGGTGTGTGTGTGTGAGTGTGTGTGAGTGTGTGTGAGTGTGTGTGTGTGTGTGTGAGTGAGGTTACAGACAGGACATTTACAGAGAGTCTTAAACAGTCTCTAATGTGTCCACAGTAACACAGAGATGATGTTCATCTTCATTATTAATGTGACTCCTCAGCGATCCGCACCGTCTGTGTGTGTTTATCTTCAGTGCTGTGTGTAATAACTGTAGATGAGCTTTTTAATTCCACCTGTACTGAGGCACACAGAGCTGTGTGAGGACTCACTCTCACCCCGTTCTGTCAGTCAGGGGAGATCGATGTGATAAACCACAGAACTGGAGATCGCTGTCACCTGAAATTCGCTCCCTACAGCTACTTCTCCAGAGACGTGGCCAGGAAGGTGAGAATCCACACACACACACACACACACACCTGAACACGCCCTCGGCTCGTTAATGACTTTATTAATTCCGTCTCTGTCCCCAGGTGACGGGTGTGGTGACTGATAAGGACGGTAAAGCTCACTACGTGCTCTCGGGGACGTGGGATGAGAAGATGGAGTGCTCACGTGTGATGCAGAGCAGCCGAGGAGGAGAGAACGGGGCGGAGGGACGCCAGAAAACCGTCTACCAAACGCTCAAAGCGCGAGAACTCTGGAAGAAAACTCCTCTTCCGTAAGCCCGTGCCCCGCCCTCTCTCGGTTTTAGTGTGTGTGCGTGCTGTTCCTCCAGCGTGCAGCAATGTTTGTGTGTGTGTGTGTGTTGCTCCTTGTAGAGACGGAGCGGAGAACATGTACTACTTCTCGTCTCTGGCGCTGACGCTGAACGAGCCCGAGGAGGGCGTGGCCCCTACAGACAGCCGGCGACGCCCAGATCAGAGACTGATGGAGCAGGGGATGTGGGACGAAGCTAACAGCGAGAAGCAGCGGCTTGAGGAGAAGCAGCGCACTGTGAGGCGGGAGAGAGAGAGGGAGAGGGAGGCGGCTCAGGCCGCCAACACTGAGGACAGCGAGGGTAAGTAAAACACGCCCCCGGGGGGAGGGGGGTCTGTGGGGCAGGGGCTCAAAGGGCGGGAAAGCTTTATCATTACACTTTAGTCTTGTGGTTCACCTTGTTTTTTTCCTGTGTGTGTGTGTGTCTCTCCAGGCGTCCCTCAGGACAACTACAAGGCCCTCTGGTTCGAGAGACAGGACGACCCGAAGACCGGAGAGGCCACACACGTCTACAGCGGGGGGTACTGGGAGGCTAAAGAGCAGGGCGACTGGAACGCCTGCCCCGATATCTTCTGAGGGAGCGCTGACCACGCCCCCACAGCCCCTGCCCCTCCCCCACCCCCTTTAGAGTGGACTATTCCAACATCAGCAACCAGGACATGATGCATCCCATCCCCTCCCCCTCTCCCTTGCTGGAACACTGGACGGACCTCACCTGTCTATCTTCGCTAACTGTAGCCCCGCCCATTCACACCGTTACCCCTCCCCCCGGTCTAATTTCAACAGGAAGCACCAGAGGCTCCTGTTACGGTCCTGTTCACTTCCCGTCCCCGTCAGTGTTAGCGACTCCTAGGATAACGGCGTGTCTTCCACAGGGGGCGTGGCCTGTACGGGCGTGGCCTGTCAGATATCAGACGGATTACTCTTTATCTGCATTAAACTACTCAAAGATAATGAAGGACTTGGGTTTTGAGAGGTTTAATGGGTCAATGTTTGTTTTCCCCACACAATCATCATTTATTTAAATAAATATTAAAAATAAATGGAGATTAAGTCACCTGTCACTGTCCCGCTGTCGCTACGGAAACGCAACTTGCACTAAAGCGTGTAGCAGAGTTACACAACGACTAGTGCCTGTGTGGTGTCACATACACACTCCCTTCACTTTCACACTACTGAGCACATCTCTCCACGTGTGTGTGTGTGTGTGTGTGTGTGTGTGCGCGTGCGTGCTCTTAACTGCAGGCACTGAGAAGTGTGTGTGTGTGAGAGAGGTCGAATAAGGTCAAGAGGGAGCTTTAGAAATAATCGACGAGTGTGTGTGTGTGTGTGTGTGTGTATTGACGGGGGAATGCAAATCATATTTTATTTTCAAGTGTACTTACATGTGAACAGAATCACACCGAATAAACTGACGTGTAATGTGTGTGAGTGAGTGAGTGAGTGTGTATCAGATAATGAAGTAACATTAGTGGTATTATTAATGCACAGGGGGTCGAGCGGGACCCGTTTAGATCGCCGCTCTGGTTCCTCAGTCATTTTCTCGCGGTGTTGAAGGGAAACTTCAGGCTTTAATGCGTTTCTGGACTTTTTCTTTTTTCTTCTGTTTGGCTCGAAGTTACTCGCGCTGACATTTTGCTCCGACACGAACACTTACTAATTTTTTTATGTCCTTTCATCATTACTTTGAATTGCAGTAGAGTTATTTGTTAATGTTTTTAATTGTTACTGTTATTTTCATGTAACCTTTTTTGTTTTTCAAATGATTTTCCTTCTTGTAATTTTCTAGCTGTGTATTGTAAATTGTTGCATATCCGCCCCTGTCTTCGTTTCGTTTCTTTTTCTTGTCTTTTTTTTTTTTAGGGTCTCTCTTGATCTCTGCTGTGATGGAATAGACGGAGTGTAGAAATGCTGCAGGATGGAATAAAATCGGATTTGGGGGAAAACACACACGATACTGTTCTCCTTATTCTTCTGTTTGTAAATCACTCATGAAAACCTTTTCAGCTGTTTGTTGTGCAGCAGGAAGTCAAATATTTAAACTGTATTATTTGGCCTGTACGCTACAGCTGACAATGTTATTTGCGTAGCGCTTTTAACATCAGCCATAGTCTCTAAGCAGCTTCACAAAATGAAAAGACAATTTTGAACGTGTAGGAATAAGAATGAGCAGATTGTCCCTGATGGGGGAAAAAACTCCCGGAGGTGGTAATAGGAAGGAACCTTGAGAGGAACCAGACTCAACAGGGAACCCTGTGGTGATGTGAGACAGGTGAGTGGTGGTGTGAGACAGGGGATGTGAGACAGGTGAGTGGTGATGTGAGACAGGTGATGTGAGACTGGTGAGTGGGGATGTGAGACTGGTGAGTGGTGACGTGAGACAGGTGAGACAGGTGATGTGAGACAGATGAGACGGGATGCGAGACTGGTGAGTGTTGATGTGAGACAGATGATGTGAGACGGGATGTGAGACTGGTGATGTGAGACTGGTGAGACAGGTGATGTGAGACTGGTGAGACAGGTGATGAGACTGGTGAGACAGGTGATGAGACTGGTGAGACAGGTGATGTGAGACGGGATGTGAGACAGGTGAGTGGTGATGTGAGACAGATGAGACGGGATGTGAGACTGGTGAGTGTTGATGTGAGAGATGAGACAGGTGATGTGAGACTGGTGAGTGTTGATGTGAGACGGGATGTGAGACTGGTGATGTGAGACAGGTGAGTGGTGATGTGAGACAGGTGATGTGAGACAGATGAGACGGGATGTGAGACTGGTGAGTGTTGATGTGAGACAGGTGATGTGAGACGGGATGTGAGACAGGTGATATGAGACTGGTGAGTGGTGATGTGAGACGGGATGTGAGACTGGTGATGTGAGACAGGTGGGTGGTGATGTGAGACAGATGATGTGAGACGGGATGTGAGACTGGTGATGTGAGACAGGTGAGTGGTGATGTGAGACAGGTGATGTGAGACTGGTGAGTGGTGATGTGAGACAGGTGATGTGAGACAGGTGAGTGGTGATGTGAGACAGGTGATGTGAGACTGGTGAGTGGTGATGTGAGACTGGTGAGACAGGTGATGTGAGACAGATGATGTGAGACCGGTGATGTGAGACTGGTGAGTGTTGATGTGAGACAGGTGAGACAGGTGATCTGAGACAGGTGATGTGAGACTGGTGAGTGGTGATGTGAGACAGGTGAGACAGGTGATGTGAGACAGGTGATGTGAGACTGGTGAGTGGTGATGTGAGACAGGTGAGACAGGTGATGTGAGACTGGTGAGTGGTGATGTGAGACAGGTGATGTGAGACTGGTGAGTGGTGATGTGAGACAGGTGATGTGAGACTGGTGAGTGTTGATGTGAGACAGGTGAGACAGGTGATGTGAGACTGGTGATGTGAGACTGGTGAGTGGTGATGTGAGACAGGTGAGACAGGTGATGTGAGACTGGTGAGTGGTGATGTGAGACAGGTGATGTGAGACTGGTGAGTGGTGATGTGAGACAGGTGATGTGAGACTGGTGAGTGTTGATGTGAGACAGGTGAGACAGGTGATGTGAGACTGGTGAGTGGTGATGTGAGACAGGTGATGTGAGACTGGTGAGTGGTGATGTGAGACAGGTGATGTGAGACAGGTGATGTGAGACTGGTGAGTGGTGATGTGAGACAGGTGAGACAGGTGATGTGAGACTGGTGAGTGGTGATGTGAGACAGGTGAGACAGGTGATGTGAGACTGGTGAGTGGTGATGTGAGACAGGTGATGTGAGACTGGTGAGTGGTGATGTGAGACAGGTGAGACAGGTGATCTGAGACAGGTGATGTGAGACAGGTGAGACAGGTGATCTGAGACAGGTGATGTGAGACTGGTGAGTGGTGATGTGAGACAGGTGAGACAGGTGATGTGAGACTGGTGACTGGTGAGTGGTGATGTGAGACTGGTGATGTGAGACTGGTGATGTGAGACAGGTGATGTGAGACTGGTGATGTGAGACTGGTGATGTGAGACAGGTGATGTGAGACAGGTGAGACAGGTGATCTGAGACAGGTGATGTGAGACTGGTGAGTGGTGATGTGAGACAGGTGATGTGGGCAGAAACGCAGCAGGATGTGAACTGACTTCAGTAGAGTGAGACGTGATGACGATCCTTGAGCTGGAGGACGTTTTCATTCTGGATCACATGACTGCCGGAGCACTAGAGTCAGAAACGTGAGCGTCATTCAACCAAACGGGACGAGGAGGCGGGTCCACTCACCTGTCTGGTCAGAAAGCTCCGCCTCCTCCAGGTGTCCAGGTGAAGGTTTTGTGGGTTTGAAACGAACCCTGAACATGTAAAAGGGGTCCGTATTCACTGGGGTGGTGTGGAGCTACACAGCGTTATCACGTGTACAGAGAACATAAACCTGACAGGGTTCGAGTGAGATCCAAGAGTCAGCTCACACACACACACACACTGAAAAATACACACAAACAAACAACAGGAAGTGTGTGAAACAAGTAGAAGAAGCTGATAAACTCTAGTAAAAATGTTTTACTTTGATTGAGGAATGACAGTTTAATTCTACTGTGAATACCTGAACACACACTCTGTTTCCTGCATTATTAACCAAACCGTGTGTGTGTGTGTGTGTGTGTGTGTGTGTGTTTCTTTTCTGCACTAACATCTTCATAAGTTTCGGTTTCCGTGAGTCTTTCTGGTAAGTCCAGCCCCCTGTTTCACTATAGTGAGGGGATGAGAAGGAGTGTGTGTGTGTGTGTGTGTGTGTGTGTCTAACCAGTGTGAGAGTGTGAGAGAGAGGGAACACACGGGACATCCAGCACCCTGAACAGGTGTGTATGTGGATTGTTTAGATTCACACAGTAGACGCTCAGATGTGAGCTTGTTTACCTTCCTGTTGCCTGGAGACGGATCAGAACTCTCTGAACTTTTGCTCAAACTCTGTGTTGTTGTTGTTGTTTTCAGACACCAGTCATGGTGAAGATCAGAACCCTGAACGAGCTTCCGCAGCTCCGCGACTCGGACTTCAACCAGCCGCCCCCCCGACACGGACTCCATCTGCTCTACTGGTTTGCTCGGAGGTACGAAGAGCTCGATCCTACAGCCGGGGCTTTCGGGTTCCACAGGTTCCACAACAGGATCGATGATGATGATGAGCTCCTGCCCAATCAGAACCGTCTGTATTATGAGGTGGGAAACCTTAATGCCCCAGGAGCTGAGAAACTGCCCCACTACGTGCGGAAAGACAACAGGCACCACCACCACGACGAGAGCAACAAGGATCGCATCATCGTGCGTCTGAGCGCCGGCCTGATCGACAGGGTGTACGTGACCGAACACGCGGATCAGAGGAACTTCAGCCACGCCCGCACCTACCGAGTCAGTCTGGGTCTCCTGGATCAGATCGGCAGGATGGAGAGGGAGCAGTTCCTCTCTGAGATGCAGCGGCCGCGGGTCAATGTTCAGAGTAACGTCTATTACAACAACCAAAGCGCTCGAGCCTCTGATCAGCAGCGTGACGACTCCTGGTGCACCATCCTGTGACGAGTGACACGGCCGCCGCGTCTCTCCATCGTCTGTCTCTAACCGCTCTCACATTTACGCTCAGGCTCTATCAAACATAAATCTCTGGAGTGTGTTCGTGCATTAGACCGTCGTCACAGCTGGAGCTCTATAGTCTGGTTAAATTGTAATACATGAAATAAATCCAGCTTCTCCTTCTTTCTCTAAATCCATAAGCACTATTCCTGCTGCTTCCAACTAATGTTTATATTTAAGTGTTTATGGAGGTTGTATTTACTAATATTAATATTTATCAATGAAATAATCCAGTTGTTTTTTGCATGTTTTTTGCATGAGGAATATGAATTATCGTGAGCTGATATTAAACACAATGGCATGGATGAACAGAACACACCCAGGAAACACACACACACACACACACACACACACACACACACACACACACACATTCCTGTTATTCATTTATTCAGCGTGTGTGTGTATGTATTTGTATTCAGATTCGAGTAAATGCTGTAAAAACATTAATCACAGATCTTAACAATAATAAATAAATAAATAAATCAACTTTTCCTGGGGTGTGTTTACTTTTTCACACATAAACATGAACATGGATGTGAGCTAAACAAACCCACCTGCGTTTCTCTAAAACCACACGAACTCGATTGATTGACAGCCGAGTAGCTCCGCCTCTCTGTGTGAATGTATCAGATCTCAGCTTTGGACTGGGACGAGAACACGAACCCTGCACTGCTGTATAAGTTTTGGCCCCCCTAAGCCCCGGTGTGAGTTTGTAGGGAAATCTGAGACCTTCTGGGATTTTCCTCATATTCGCTCCGTGGGTTAGTGAGGTGGCGCCGCAGGGCCGAGTGTGTTTCCAAAATATTCTCTTAGTTTCCTGAGCTGAGGAACAGCGAGGTTGTTGTTGTGGCCCTGTGATGATGGTGTTCACTTTCAAATGTAACGAAACGAGATAAAGTCATTTAAAAACCAATAAAGAATAGTGTTTCTGTCAGATTCAGTAAAATGTGTGTGTGTGTGTGTGTGTGTGTGTGTGTGTGTGTGTGGGGGGGAAGGGGTGGTGCATCATGTCTGCAATATATTTTGTAATTGTGATCTTTCCTGCTGGATGAGTTTCGATTTCTGAGAGTTGATGAAATTTCTGCTGAAGTCCAGCCTCCTGTTTCACTGCAAGGAAGTAATGAGTGTGTGTGTGTGTGTGTGTGTGTGTGAGAGTCTCTCTAACACACACCACTGAAGAGAGAGAGAGAGAACACAGCACATCCTTCCCCCTGATCAGGTGTGTATGTGGATTAATGTTTAGTTTACAGGTTTGTATTTATCACAGTGTAACTAAAGACCTCAGATGGTTATAAAGTCTTCAGACGTATGTTGTTGTAAATTTAACCTTTAGTGGGCGACAGCATCGTCAACAATGTCACTTTCTCTTTGCATGTGCTTCTGTAAATGAGGTTATATTGTAGCAACCCAGAAAACATACGTACACAAACGGGAATCTGTTTTCTTTCCCAAATGTTTATTTCCAAGTAAATGAATTAAATTAATGTTAAAAATAAAAAACCCACATTGGAGACACGCCCAACCAGTGGTGTGCTGATGCAAGCCGGCGGCCAACAGGAAGAGCTTTAATGAAGAAACAAACAAAAAAAAGGTGAATATTTTCACATGAATGTTCTTAAACACACGTGAGAATCTTTCTCTAAAGAAACGACTCGCGCATGAAACCACATGGAGCGCTTCAGGTTCATCATCATCATCATCATCATCATCATCACCATCATCATCATCATGCTCGTTTGCTGCATACACATACACGAGTAGAAACACAAACATCCACTCGGTAAATGCACGCTGTCCCTGCAGCGCTGAGTGAAACGCGCGGTGATGTGAGACGCTTCATTTCCATGTGATAACACTTTCACTGTGCAGTTTGGTTTTGCATGAGCTCTTTCTGAGTGTTATCATTGAGAAGTTTCATTATGGACTCACACCAACACTTTCATGAACAATCTGCCAGGTTTATTTATTCTCCTTTTTCTCTGCTTTTCTCGGATAGAGTGTGAAATTGTATTTTCTTTTACATAAGTTCAAACGTTTCTCATGAATCTGACATTATTCGGATCAGACACATGATGAAGCCCAGTTTGTTCTCTACATAAAGAAGGGAAATGGATTATCTACTGTACTGCTAAAGATCTGAATTTACACAAGTGTGAGAGGAGCTGCATGACTGCAGGTATTTTAGGGTTAATACTCACCATCCTGTAGCACACAGTGTAGAAAGTGATTTCGTGTGTACAGAACCTACAGCACTGTGTCTGTGTACAAGCTCGAACCCTGACTCCCGTATCCCATATCAGCTTAAGAAGAGAAAATCAGCCCAGAATGAATGTTTGTGTGTTGGTCCTTCAGGTGTAGACTTATGTACTTCTCTTTCCAGATCTCAGCCATGAAGTTCATCAATTCTTTAGACGATCTGCGAGACTCTAACTTTGGCCAGCCGGATCCCCGACACGGCCTGAAGCTCCTGTACTGGTTCTGCTCTGAGTACACGGCCATCGATCGTAACGACCAGATGAAAGTTAAAACAGTGCAGAATCCTCAATCTGGAGCGTTTGGGTTCTGCAGGTTCCACAACAATGAGAGACTCCTCCCCCTGCAGAACCTCCTGTACTTCGAGGTGGGAAATCTTCATGATCGAGGAAATGAACTGCCCGTGTATGTGACGCAGAAATACACACACCAGATGGACGAGAGCAACAAGGATCGCATCATCATCAGCCTGAAGAACAGCACCATAGAGAAGGTGTACGTGACCGAGCACATGGATCAGAAGAGATTCAACCCTGACAAGACTTACGAGGTCAGCCGGAGTGTCGTCCGTCAGATCAGCAGCATGGAGAGGGAGCAGTTCCTCAAACAGATGCAGAGATCCTGGTGCACCATCCTGTGACGGGTGACGAGTGACACGCTGTGTTTCTCCATCGTCTGTCTTTAACCGCTCTTACGTTTACTCTCACGATTTATATTCAGTTTAGTCTCTGGAGTTTATTAGTGGATTGGATCGGAGTCACAGCTGGAGGCTTTGTAGTTTGTTGAATTGTAATAAATAAAATGAATCCACTCATCCAGCTTCTTGTTCTTCTTCTTCTTCTTCTTCCCGTCAGTCACACACACGAGACGTAACCTCTTTAGTGAAAGTTGATAAAGTGTGTGTGGCAGCTTTGATTGTCCGCACAGTAAAGAGTAAATAAGGCTCATTAAATTAACTAATGAATGAATTAAGAATTTCTTTCCCTGTAGTGTTCAGTTCAAAGTTCCTGTAAATCCAAGTGCAGGTTAGTGGTTCAGATCTCAGCTTTGGAGTGTGAGGTGAAAACAAACCCTGCGCTGCTGTATAGGTTTTGACCCCCTTAACCCCTGGTGTGAGTGTGGTGAAGATCTGAGAGAGAGTCGATCTTATTAAAAAATACAAAATCACAAAGTCTAAGTCTGTACTGTTTTTTAGGGGAAATTTTCATCCTTCTGGGATTTTCTTCATATTCGCACAGTTGGTTAGTGAGATCGAGAAACAGACAGAGACATGGGTTTTGTGAGATCTGATCTCCTTGTTTTCAGCTCAGGAAATCAACAGAATATTTTAGAAACATGACTCTCGGATATCCGATGAAGTAGTTTGCTCTGGTCCCATCCCAATGAGCTGTGGCGACATAGCTTACAGCAGGTTATGGGCGCTGAACCGCTGGATGTCCAGGTGGTGCTCCGAAAACAACGTGGCCTTCATAGACAACTGGAAGACTTTTGAGGGCAAAACTGGCCTGTTAGGGCGGGACGGTGTCCATCCCACTCGGGAAGGTGCTGCTCTCATTTCTTGTAGTATAGCACATAGTCTCAGAAGAGGCCGAGTTAATCGGTGACAATCCAGAGCCAAGGCCAGGGAGCAGACAGACAGGCTAAACCGACCGTCTGCTAGCTGCATAGAGTCGTCACTCAGGGTTCATCAGATTGAGACTGTGTCTGTTCCCCGAGATAAACATAAACATACATTTAGAAAGACTCAGAAAGTCTGTTTTAGTAATTTAATTAACATAGAGACCACAAACTCAGACCACACTGAATGTGCAGCCAGCACCTCTGATCTGAAGCTAGGACTGTTAAATATTAGATCTCTCGCATCTAAAGCAGTTATTGTTAATGAAACTATCACAGATCAGGAGCTTGACATATTATGTTTAACAGAAACCTGGATTAAACAGGACGAGTATGTGGCTCTAAATGAAGCTAGTCCTCCTGGATACAGCTACATACACCAGCCTCGGCTAACTGGTAGAGGAGGAGGAGTCGCAGTTATTTATAACCATAATCTGTCTCTCGTACAAAAACACAGTTTTAAATCTAATGCATTTGAAGTTCTCTATAGTAACATAAAGTCAGCTCAGTCAATCCCGCTAATCATCATTTACAGACCCCCAGGGCCGTACTCGGAGTTTCTCTGCGAATTTGCAGATTTCCTCTCAAACCTTGTTGTTTCTGTAGACAAAGCGTTAATTGCTGGAGACTTTAATATTCATTTTGAGAATCCAGAAGACCCTCTGAGAACAGCATTCTTGTCCATACTGGACTCAGTAGGAGTAAATCAGTGTGTAGTAGGACCCACTCATAAAGCAGCTCACACTTTGGATTTAATATTATCCTTCGGATTAAGTATAGGA
>QNUK01000800.1:67500-72500 GCA_013621035.1 Clarias magur
AAGCACTTTGATGTAGAGTTTTTGTCCCTTTGTGTAAATTCTAAGTAGAAGTCTTATTTAAACACGATGAATCATTTCGCTTCAGCTTGATGAACTTGATGAGTGTTTTGTATGAAGCGAGTGTATATTCATTACTAAATGAAAGTGAAATGAACTGATGAAACAGAAGAAGAAGAAGACAATGAGTTGGAAGCTCAGTGATTTATAGTCTGTCTTTTGCAGAACCCTCTGACGATGCTGCCTGAGCTTCACCACACGGATCAGCTGCTAGATGTTGGATTCGGTCGGCCTCCACCCCGACACGGCCTCCACCTGCTGCACTGGTTCTGCACAGAGTGCATTCATTATAATAATAATAATAATAATGAGATGGTTCCACTCTGTCATCCTGATGACGGGGATTTCGGGTTTCACCTGTTTGAGAATCGATTGGATCAAAACGGTACTCGGCTCCTGCCGTATATAAACTTCCCGTACTACGTGGTGGGGAATCTGAACAGCGAGGGAGCAGACGAGCTGCCTGATGACGTCCGTCAAGCTGACACTGGTCGCCATGACGACAGCAATAAGGACCGCGTCATAGTCAGTCTCATAAACGGCTGCTTCGGTAAAGTTTACATCACTGAACACATAGACGAGTGGAACTATGACCCACACAGAACCTACTACATAAAGACGAAACTGATCAGATACATCAGGAGTAAGAGCAGGGCAGAGTTCCTGGAGCAGATGGGCATCGGAGCCCCTGAGGTGAGAATCGACATGGACCCGCCCCCTGCTCCAGAGAGGAATGACCGGAACGATGCTGCGCAAAACCCACCTGTGAGCAAAGGATTGTGGGATTACTGTACAATCCTGTAAACAATCCTCTCATCACATTCATCTCTCCTGAAAATACACACATTCATACTCCATACACATACATACTGAAGCATGATGCAGAACGCCACACACAGGGGGCGGAGCTTATCTAAAACAGAGGTGTGAACTGAACCAGGTGATTTTAATGATCTGAATGCATAGTTTAAAAAACCCACACAATCAGCTGCACAACCTGAATCTGAACAAAAGCATCTTAGCTACGACTGGATGGGCGTGGCCTTCAAGTGTCTTACAGAACTGCCTTTCAATCAGAAATGACTTATTATTACAAATCAAAATAGTTTGCTCACATTGTACCTGAGACGTCACAGTGAAATGAGAAATAATGTTTATAAAAATAATAAAAAAAAATTAATAATAAAAAAAAATGTCACAGGTCCAGAGAAATGAGAAACCTGTGAGAAGCCTGTGAGACACTGATTCTGACTCGGTTTTATATCATTAACTGTAGTGAAACTTCACACAAAAACATTATATTATATACATATCGTTCCCTTCCTGATGTTGTCCTGAGGGTGTACAAACCTTTGCACTCCCTCCTCACTGTGCAGTAAGCAGAGACAATGCGTCAGTGTTTGCAGTAAACACACGTGTGTTTCCATGAGTCCTTCTGTAGCTACAGAGCTGAAACTCTCAAGTGTGAGGACGTGATCGAGTCAGAGTTACTCTCATCAGCTTTATTATTATTACAGGTAAAACAATCGTTATACTTCATACATCTAATAAATCATTGGTCATGCACACACACACACACACACACACACACACACACACACACACACACACATATATATATATATATATTAGAGTTTGATTATGGATTAAACAGAGTTAGATGTTTTTCTGTTCATGTTTAAAGTTTTATATGAGGTTTATGGTGTGTCTCTGTTCATATCTGAAATACTGAGGGAGTCAATACTTATGATGTGTTACAAATACTTACACTTTCATTTGTGTACATTTGATTATCGATATAAATAAAATAAATGTTTTTCATGATATCTGGAGGACCTGAAAGCCGTCTCAGAAAATATTCTGTCTGTCTGTCTGTCTGTCTGTATGTCTGTCTGTCTGTATGTCTGTCTGTCTGTCTGTCCAGACTGTGTCTCATCATCACACAAAACTGTCTGTACAGAACTGACTGAATCTCCTGCAGCACTTCGATCTCAGTCTGAAGTTTAATCTGCACCATCAGTGAATCTAAATGTGGAGTAAAAGTGATGTTATGAACAGTTATGTGTGGGATTTAATCATCTACTGTAAAATAATCTACTAATGCGCTTCTGTCTCAATGTAAACAAACACCTGCACCAATAGATATTAATGAGAAAAGATAAAGTGAATATTTTGACTGGGATTAGTTCAGATTTTCACTTTGGCTGAAATAACAGCGCTGAAGTGGTAGAAGTGAATTTTAACACGCCGGAGTCGTTTTAAGACGAAACTTCATCTTTATCTGATCGACTTTTTTCCATTTCTCATCTGTGATTCTCTCTCCGATTACCGAACAGGGAGTGTGTTTGTCTGAGCACCAAAGAAGTACAACTTAGTGTAAACAAGGCGTCAGATACTCGACCTTGCAGAATGTGATTTCTGTCTATTAATAAGTGAGACAGAGAGTTCTGCTGTACAGAGAGACACACACACATGGACGTGGACTTCAACCTCTAATTATAATAATAATAATAATAATCATAATAATAATCATAACAATAATAACTCATTACATTACAGATCAGCAGATTATTATTAGATTTTACATTTTAACTGTTTCTACAAACTCTTTAACTCTTTCAGTGACGTGTACTAACACTAGTGTATATATTCTGTATATGTACAAGTTTTTAATCTGTTTCTTCATGATGGCCGTCGTTGCAGTAAAGTTACTAAAGAACAAACACTACACTATAATCCAAAGACAAAATAAAGCTTTATGCACACACACACACACACACACACACACACACACACACACACACACACACACACACACACACACACGGGCACAGTGTTACAGTAAACAGTACACACAGAGATGTTACTTGTATATTAACACTTCGCTCATTTAACAAGCTTTAAAATGTAGTTTGTGTTGCAAAACGCTCGCAGGCCGAGTTACTCACAATCCAAGGTTCCACTGTACATGCAACATAAATCTCAGAACTTTAGACTGATTAAATTACAATATTTTTACTTCAGAGATGATGTTACACATTTAAAATGTAATATTTATAGAGACGTTGAAATTCAAGCTGACATGAACATGGAAACATTTTAATGACTCTGTTTTTAATAATAATATTAATTATTATTATTATTATTATTATTATTATTATTATTATTGTGTTCATGATGTAAATGGAGTCTTCCAGTTGTTCCTGACGAGCAGGTCACTCCCAGCACACGTTCCTCTCACACCTCTCTGTCTTACACTTGAACTCCACCTTCATGCTATTTAATCACATTGTTCATTCTGCTAAACACCGATACAACACTCACAGCAGGTAACTTCACTACACTATTTAACCCCTATGATGGAGACTTCATGCTTGACATGTTTGCGTGTTATAAGTTAATCACCGTCTGAGGAATGCTGTGCTGTTACAGTTAGCTCATCATCAGCTCTTTTGTAATAATTTAATCTCAGGATATTTATAAGTGCTTTGGATGGATTTGAAAATATTAATAGGATGTTAGGATTAAATGATTATTTCTGGTTAACATGTACAGTAAACGATCAAAGACTTTGTCCATCACTTCATTGAATAATCAGTCATTGTCTGTCACTGCGGGGCTTTTCTCTGTAGTCTGCACGTCTAGCGATCGCTCATGTCTGGAGTTAAAGCCCTAAACGACATGGCCGAGCTCCAGCGCTCAGGGTTCGGCCAGCCGTCTCCTCGACACGGACTCAGGCTGCTCTACTGGTTCCTGAACGCCTGTGTGGAAGTGAACCCGCGGAACCGGATGATTTCCCTCTGCAGCTCGTCCGCAGGTGACTTTGGATTTCGGATCTTCCACAACAGAGGGGAGCGAGGTCGAGGCCCCCTGCTTCCCGACTCCGGCAACCTGCCGTACTACGAGCTCGGGAACCTGAGTGTGTCTGGAGCGAAATCACTGCCCGAGTACGTCCGGGAGAAATACACCGGCTTCCAGGACAAGAGCAACACCGATCGCATCATCGTCAGCCTGGACTCCGGGACGGTCCGCAGCATCTACGTGACACGCCACGTGACCCGGCTGAACTTCGACCCGAGCCACACCTTCTGCATCGGCTTAGAGCTTGTGAGGACCATAAAGAACCTACAGAGGGAAGATTTCCTGAGGGCAGCTAAACGGCGCAGGAACATCAGGTCTCGGTGTGACACGACGCTACGCACTGAAGAACCTGAGAGAAATGATCTCACACCCCTCTCCACTCCACTCACACCTCACCCTCACAGCCAGGAGTTACATCCACACGCTGCTCCACGTCTCAGACTCCATCCTCACGAGGACACCAGACGCATCTCAGACTTCTGTGTCGTCCTCCTGTTCCTGTTAACTGCTGCACTTTTACTGTGTATAATTCAGTGAACAGGACAGGATGATGCATCTACATGCAGGTTATTACTGTCACAGCTCCTGCATGTAGCCTATCTGACGCCGCAGCGCTGCTGAGTTCTGATTGGTCAAACCCGTTTCTCACTTACACCAGGTCTGCTAAGGCTTGCAATGTATATGTGAATCTTAACGAGCTGTGGCTGGTCGTACGGTTAGACCATGGCCTACTGGGGTGACGGGATGACACATCTATATCAGCCAGATCATTAACACTATAACATCTGGTCCAATCCCACAGAAAGGTGCACGGGGTCCAGGCCCTCGACCCGGCCACCGAACTCCCCAGATCCCAATTCCACTGTTAGCGCTATCTTTATGCTTTATCTCTGATGCTAAGCTGTACAGAGCGAGTCAGAGTTGCAGAAAGCCACGAGTTTGAACCCGAGTCTCTCTATCAAAAACTGTGAAAGTGGGAACTGGGCTTCATAAAGTCTTGATTAATTCTCTGTAACTGCAGGTTCATATTAATGCTTGTGCTGTAATACAGTACTGTTTCCATAGTAACGGCTGTTTCAGAG
>QNUK01000800.1:75000-85000 GCA_013621035.1 Clarias magur
GTTCGCTAATGACTTCCTCTCCTTTGATCACAACAATGAGATGTTCTCCGAGTACGATCCAGATGACGGAGACTTCGGGTTCCACCTATTTGAGAACCGATATGACAGAAACGGAGTTAAGCTCCTGCCTGACGTGGACCTGCCGTACTACGTGGTGGGGAATCTGAACAAACGCCAATCGAACGAGCTGCCCCTTTACATCCGGGAGGAGTACTCCGGTCTCTATGACAACAGCAACATGGACCGCATCATCGTCAGCATGGATGATGAGCGGCTGGAGAAAGTTTACGTGACCGAACATGACGATCGCTCCAACTACGACTCGGACGCCACCTACCGCATCAGCAAGGGCCTCCTGAAGATCATCCAGGGACTGAGTTTAGCTGACTTCCTCTGGAGAACTGGGTTTTCAGAGTACCAGTATGTCATAGTTCCTGTGCCGATCATCAGAAATCTGAATATTAACATCCCTCAACCCAGACAAACACGTGGCGGTCAAATGGCCATCACCTCAATGCCAGCAGTCAGTTCTCAGAGGAACCAGGACACCTGCATCGAGATCAACCCAGAGGACGACTACCAGACCCAATCCACATCAATCTGTGCCAACACCTCCAGAAGAAAGGGACTTTGTAACTGTACCATACTTTAAAACGACTAACACAATTAAAACGAAGACAGAAATACGGATATGATTATTTTTTTGGTTGATTAGATTTATTTTTATTGCTATTTTAAATGCATTATTATGTTTAGTAAGCTAAATTTAGCATTGGCTTTAGAATATGGTTTAGTGACACTGTTAATAACAACAGTGTTATTTTTTTTAGTGCTTAGTGAAAACTTTAACAGACTGGAAAATAGTGGCAAATAAGAACACGAGGATTTCTGCATCTTTGGATTCATTTTCGAGATGTAACAAAAGAATGATTTCCAAATCAGATGTGTTTGTTTCTGCATCTGGATCTTTAACAGACTACAGTAAAGCTCATGATCCCGATCCTTTAGCACAGTGTGGAGCTCAACATCATCTCAGTGAGTGATTACTGAACCTGTACAGGCTGGATGATCACTGAACACACGTCCTTAATAAGAGCACCACAAGCTGGAATAATGAACAAGTGTAGAGCTGTTACAGTATGAAGCAGTCACGCTGTTTTCTGCACAGCAATTTAGTTTATTTGTGTAACTTGTATAACTGTATAAACGTGTAAACAGACAAACTGATGATAATTTCCATAAGGAATGTATACAGACACAAACCTTTTTATCTAAAAAACAAAGAGTGTATCGGTTTCTCTGTACACACGTATCTACAGCACATAGTGAAGAAAATAAAATATATTTTAAGTAAATTTGTTGAACCTGTTCAAGTTCCATATGTTTGAAGCGAGACGTGGATGTTTCGAGTCGTCAGTGACGTCAGACGTCCTTTAATCAGAATGAACTGTGATGATGGAGAGTGTGTGATGTTACACCTCTAATATACAGTAGAGTATACGGTAAAAACAGGATTTAAAACCAGAACAAACTTGTATTTAATATGTCAAAAAAGACAGAAATCAGGAAAAAACAATCACATTACTAAAGTAAACAGACCAACGAGCCGTAACCTTCTGACCCCCTGCCTGATATTGAGTGGGTCCCTCTGCTGCCCCCAAACCGCTGATGCACTGTGTGTTCTCACGCAGTCGTTTAGACTCTCTGATCCAGAGTGATTTACAACAGGGCTCTGAAGCCTGTGCCTCCAGTTTGACACTGGTGTTTGTTCTCGTGTGTTTTTATTTGAACTTTAAGCAGTTTCCTTTTCATGAGCTCCTGACTTTCCTCTCATTACTGTTTTGCATCTGTTTTTGTTATCATGGTTCCTTTTCTGTTTGCCCATTTGTCTGGACAGTGCCGCTCCATCACCAAGTCTAAGCCAAGGGTTTTACCCCCTTCATCACATTCATCAGTAAGAGATAAAGACGTCTGCAGGATATATTAAATGTATCTTTCCCACTGAAATGGTAAAAAGGTTCATATGGACTTCAGCAGTATTAGGAACCCGAGTCTAGTGCTGTTGAAACGAAGGCTTTACATACACATTAGTTTGAAACTGTCTGACATACTTTACTTCACCCTGACAATCTAGTTTCAATAATGGCAGTTAAATGGAAATTGATACCCATGTAATTTTTTTTTTGGAAGCAGTGTGAGGTGTTTGATGAAGCGCTTTCTCATTTCTGTCACACAGTTTAACTCTGGAGTCTTCAAACACCCAGCACTCAGCGTACAGGGGCTCGGTGAACTTGGTGCGGACTCGGTGGAGGACAGTCACAGTGTCTGTGATGCTGCTGAAGGACAGAGATCCGCCTCTGTGGTCCAGATAAACTGCTATTCTTGTAAACACTGGACCTGAAATAACAAAACTATAAGGGGAGAAGATTGGGAGGAGTTCAACGTAAACTCTATGCAGAATATATCATCATGTCCAAAGGAAACATCTGAATAGCAGCCATTTCTTTACACTATGATGCTGTGATGTAAACCTGCTGGCTTCCCCATTCCACCTCGCAGTAACAGCGCTCCTGAAGAACGTCTCTCCACAGAGCCTGAGCGTAAATACCTTAAATACCTCAGCAGTGTTTGGTTTCCTGTCACCAAAGCTTCTTCTTCTATTGCCCTCAACCAGCTGGAGGTCCATGTGAGCTGTTCTGGGATCCACTGAGGGAAATTTGATAATCACCTGAAAATCCACATGATAGAGAGGATTCTCTTCAGTGTGAGTTTCTGAGTATTGGAGCAGAAGTTTGAACCATGTGGTTAACTACAAAGCGAGAGAAATACACTCAGACTGAAGAAGAAGTGAAGAAGTCATAAAGAGATGGGTTTCTGGTGGGTTTCTTACCATGTGGTTCTGGTCATGTGGACTTTGTGTGTAATCCTGTCTCACAGAACTCTTTCGGTTTTATTCCCAGCTCAGACACAGCCACAGCTCAGTCTCGCGCCGCAGTATCTGAGTGAACTGTTAGTATCTTACAATCTGCCACGCCTACTTAGATCAAAGGATGCAGGCCGCTTGTCAGTACCGCGTATTATGAAAACTACAGCAGGGGGCGGAGCTTTTTTTGTTTGGGACCCAGACACAGCCTCAGTGTTTATGTCTAGGCTAAAAACCTATGCATGTGGTGAGAGATCTCGTCACATGGAGGCCTTGTGTGGTCTGCTTGGGATGTGTGCGGTGTCCAGCGACTGTTCCACTTTACCATAAAAATTGTCCTAGCCTCTGAGGACTCGTGACTGCAGTCGCTCGATAGTTCAGGACTGGAGTTTCCTACAGTCTACCTGAGTCTCCAATAACCAACTGGACTCCATATGAACTTCAACACGTCTCCTGTTCTACTGAACCTGCTCTCCGTTATCACCCAGATGAGGATGGGTTCCCTGCTGAGTCTGGTTCCTCTCAAGGCTTCTTCCTGTTGTTTTGGTGCTGATAGCTAAGACTCCCTCAGATCGTCTTAGCTGTCAGGTGGTATGAATGAGTGAGGCTGTTAAACTCACCTAAAAGTCTTTTACACCCATTATACCCAATGAACAAAACTACCATTCATTTCAACAAAGTTAAACCACAAACATGAAGAAAAGTAATAAGATCACTTTGCACATGGAGAGACAAATCATCTCTCTCTCTCTCTCTCTCTCTCGTCTTTTGCGCTATAAAAACATTGATTCATGGGCTATTGCGTTTATTTACAGACCTCAAGGAGCAGCTAGTAATAGTAATATAGTCTTTTCCGCTCTGTTCATCCCCCTGCATGCTAATGACGTGGCCTTCACATTAGTGGTGAGGGATTTTATTCTTGTGGTATTTTTGTACACTCCATTGTAGTGGTTATGAGCTTGAGCTCAGTGGGATGACCTGTGAGTGATGACCTCACGGGATTGACTCGGGCGAGTACGGGTAGAATGCTTTTAGGATCTCCTGAGAAAAAAGCTGCCACAGTAATATACAGAGGACAGTGTCAGCACTTTCATCACTTACTGTACTGTATTTTTTTACACTCATTGTTGGACCTTGGCTTTTATCACTAGCAAACTATTGAAATCAACAGACTTGGACAAGACTTGATTCCAAAACTAGCGTGAACCCTGATTAACAAAAGCCTGAGCAACATAAACAACAGACAAAAACAATGAAGCTGTTCCTCCAGTCTTTTTCAGTCATGTACACGACACACACTCACACTGTGCACGTGAATGCAGATGTAGCCCGTCTCCTGTCAACTCATGTAGAAACGGGCCCCGAGTCCTTTTAATCCATCTTACTTTTATGATAACTCAGATTATTCTATTATTTTACTATAATACGACTCGGGTCACTACGACAATATACACTTCTATTGCTAAAAATAAAAAATACTATGAGCACAGAATAAAACATATGTGTGCACTCACAATTCACAAGTGTTTTCTACGCATTAACAGTAATAAACAATCACTAAGCGTGTTTAGAAAAATATATATTCAAGTTTAATCAAACTATAAAACAAATTAAACAAATATTAAAGTTTCATATAAAGTTAATCAATTGGCGTTCCCTTTTTAAAATGAGTTTAACTTCCAAATAAATGATAAAAACGACAAGAAACAAAACCGTTGCAGACTCGATTCGGTGCTTGGGGGCGACGAGACCAAAACCTCAGCGTTTCAGTCCAGAGAGGAACAAACCCAAAGTAAACGGACGGAACCTTCATCCCTGGTTCGGAGATTCTCCACCGAATCCTGCGGCTCCTGTTTCTGTTCACACGCCGAGTAGCAGCTGTTCGTCACATCCACACAGTCACGCGTGAACGGTCCGCCGCGCACGTGCAGCTGGGTTAGCGAACTCGCGCAGTCTGTTCACGTGACTAAACTCCTCCCACTGTGTCAACGAGCCGGAATCCGGAAAAGATTCGACTCAAGGAAATTCTCTCCGAACCTCTCAGTCTCTCACAGACGTCCGCATTGTTTTAGACGATCACGGCGACAGTCTCGCACTTATAGTTAAACTCTGACGGAACACGACGTAAAGCCGTCACGTCATGCGCACGTGCTTCTCCTCGCAGCCGCTCCTCCCCTCCGTCTGTTTCCCGCCATTTCTCCGCTATTCTTCCGCCTAAACTTCCGGGTTAAACAGAGATAAATAAATAAATAAACGCCTGCTGAATCTTATACAATTTCCAGAAAAATATCTACCAAAAATTAACAACTCCATAAAAAACTAAAGTACAAACATACATCTTACACATTTTTAATATTCAACAGTTTTAACTTTCTATACCATGAACTTATCTGTTTTAACCATGTACTAGTAAATCAACATGTAATCGTATAAATCACCTATTTATTAATAACACTTATTCATGCATTACTTATTCATACATCTATACCTATTAATATCTGGGCTACACAGAGATACTCTGTTAATAGAAAGAAACAATGTCAGGTGTGTATATTTTTTATTTGAAATTTTGTTTATTTTGTTAGAAGCGACAAACATAAAATACAGTAAGAGGTTCTCTCTCTCTCTCTCTCTCTCTCTCTCTTTCTGTTATAACATTGTATAAAATGCTATTTATTTATTTTAAAAATACAAACTTTAGGGAAAATCCTTAAAGAGCACTCAGTCTCAGTGTCCTGTTCACACTGGGAGTCTTACGTTTCATATTGTATTGTATCTCATCTCAAGGATATCAGCTATGGCCTAAAAGCCAGAACCTGTTACACCATTACTTTTCTCACTTCTGGCATACAGCTGTCATTGGGCCAACTCCAAACCAATCATGCACTGAGTACAGGAGATCCATAAAACAAACAAACAAACAAAAACCTGTCAGGCTGTGCTGGTCAGAAGGAAAACAATGCCGTGGTTCTGAGTTCCATCCCACAACGTCTCCTCCTGGTAGGTGGACCTGGCTGATGGACAGGACTTACTGCTGGAGTGCAACATAATTGGCTGGGAAAAGTCCGTAAGTCCCCCTGCACACACCCATCCACCAGCCCTCGTTAATCATCTCAATGTTGGTGATGATGTCATTGGCCATTAAGGAGATCTCATTATCAAACTCTGTAAATGAAAACAATAATACAGTTTAAAAAATCCATTTGCATCTATTTCCTGATTGACTTTGATGATGGAAAGAATCGTTAAAACAGATTGAAATGAACACAGTGGCTGCCAGTTTAGGGGTTTTCCTCACACACACCAATGGGTCATCAGTAAGGTCACACGCAGTTGAACGGTGAGTTGTACACAGTTTAGCTCAGTGGTCAATGCTAATTGTGACTAACCATGAATGAAAGCTGTGTTTCACAGTTCACCACCTTACCACCTTATCTTAGATGACTATCCTGCAGCGGGTCGGGCATTATGACTTGGCTTTACGAGAACACAATATATCACTAGCAAGCTTTGATCACCATAAACCATTTTGTGATATGATATTCACACACACACACACACACACACACACACACACACACACACACACACACACACACACACAACAGCAGCCACTTAAAACATCCTGGACCGGGCAAATAATATGCAAATGGTGTTCAGCTGGGAGCTAAATAATAGCTGTGTTCCTTTCTGAAGTGCACTTCACAGGGTGCTCCCTACTCCCTGCTCCCTGTACAGTGAGTTACGGTGAAGGGAACTTCCCTCGTCAGAACTCCACCATTCGGAACACCCTGCAAAGTCACCAGCGCTGACGTCACTTCCCCTTTGCGTTACCATGGTAACATAAGCACATCGGATACCTAGTCGCTGCTGCTGTGGAAATTTCACACTACGGACATTAAATACTGAATATTTACTATAAAACACACTGTTAAAATGTGTATAACTTGTAAATAAGTTATTGATTAATAATAATTGATTAAAGATGTATGTATGCATTTTTTTTACACATTACTAGCCTATAACACTACAGATTTCTTTATTAAATTAAAATAAAATAAAATGTGTCCTTTTAATATGATGTTGTCCTGGAGAATAATGATAATAAATATATACATCCTTTTTTGAGCTCCAATTTGTTCACACTCCAGCAAGACACAGTGACTCATGGGAAATGTTTCATTCCCTTTCCCGGGGAAGTGAAGACCTGTTGTTCACTCGTTCCCTACACCACTCGCAGTTCCCTTTCAACTGAACATTTTCCCTCCCTGCGGTTTGAAATCAAACTTAACATGGCTGAACACACAGTGAAGTGTGCACCTGATGTGAAGTTCTTCAAACACCCCCTCTCTCTACTGCCAGGAAGGCGTGTCCAGATTTCACAGTGAACACGCCCACTGAAGCTCTAGTTATTCATTTGCAGGTTTCCACCATGAGATGGCGCTTTGTTCACAAGAACATATCAACACATAAGCCAGCAATTGACCTTCACTGAAACGTTTTACTAACTTTATACTCTAACTCTAACCCTACACTCCTTAGACTCAGTCACTGCGCCCCCTGGGGGGAGGGGGGAATCACTTTTCATTTATGGATGGACCCATCATGGACCAGACGACTGTTTAAAGGAGCTACTACTGTATATATACATGTATCATTAAATGATTGAGATCATCGAACAAATTTAAATATAGTTTTTAGATGATTTGGCAGCAACAACTGCAAGAAAGAGTTTGTGATGACTGGCATCACAGTGGAGGAATTTGCAGAATTATTTAATTCAGTTAATTCAGCCATAGTGAATTGGGTTTTTGAATTATTTTTTTTTTGAGCCATTCACAAACTGACGGCCGGACGTTCTCCTTCAAGAATTTCTGCTACAGTGTGATTCTGCAGTTCTGCCGTTGCCCGAGTGGATGAACTAGCAGCACTTACCCACATTAGAGGGAATTCTGGGAGTGTAGCATCATGCAGAGTCATGGATAACCAAGCTAACGCCGGTATGACTGCGGCCCTGGGTCGGTCTCAACTACAGCGCATGGACAGAACAATCGAGAGCGGAGGAGGACTGGCAGGATTTGTGCATAACAGATAGTGTAAACCATCATAAAGTGCAAATCTGCTGTAAAGATATCAAGCTGTTAGCCGTTAGCATGAGACCATACTCTCTTCCGCAGGAATTCCTGTATGTTATTGCGATAGCTGTGTATATTCCCCCCCCTGCTGATGCTGAGTTGGCATGCGATGTTCTGCATTCTGTTGTTAACAGAGAGTCCAAATGCCCTTCTCTTAATCTCTGGAGATTTGAAACACGCCCCTCCGTTTGTTTCAGGCCACACCAGAGACGAGAAAGCACTGGATTTAGTTTATGTCAACTCCAAGGAGACTTATATTGCAAATCTGCAACATCACCTTTTTAAACTGTGCAGTATTTTATTAGCCAGAGCAATTGACTTGAAAGTATAACTATTGTATTGTTTTTCTTTTTCTTTTGTATTTATACACTGTTTTGTCCCTGCTTAAGGTTTGCACATTTTTCTTTGGTGCTGTAATGTAGAAATTTCCCCACGGTGGGACGAATTACGGTATATCTTATCTGAAAGCAGAGGATTCATGGTTCAAGTCGTCCAGACCATCACACTACCACCACCATGTTTGACTGTTGGGATGATGCTCTTTCTATGAAATGCTCTGTTAGTTTTGCACCAGATGCAATGAGACGACGACCTCCAAAAGTTCCCACCAGTCCACAGAATACTTGACCAATGATCCAACGAAAACTTTCCAAAAAAGAATCCAAACAACATCTTAAATATCTCCAAGACTTTCACGCAAATGTTCTGTGTATTGTGGACTAAAGGGAGGTTTTACCCTCAGAACTCTGTTCTATTATTCTGTGTGATCAAAATTCTTGGTATGACACACCTCGTAAATCTTTTTTTAAATAATGCGAAAGCCCCAGCAGCTGGGTGTGAGGCGTTGATTTAGACATGAACCTGGGGCTTCCACATGCCAAGTGCGGATCAAACCACTGAGTGACCAACACCACAAACAAATGGAATGGCAATGTAAAGATGTAGTTTTTAACAAAATATGTGTAGTCTTAGGGGGTTAGGGATGGCAAATGTATTTATGTATCTATTTATTTATTTTGGACAGTGCTGAATAAATGTTCATTCTGCAGTAACAGCAGCTCTATAATGTGCAGTGTGGTACTGTAATAATAATAATAATAATAATAATAATACTATTGAAAAGGTTGATCTGGGGGAAAAAGCAGCAGATGGAAATGAGGTTCTGTAGCTCATATAAAGCTAAAATACCAAATCTGGGTGTAGGTGAGAGTCTGGCATTAGCCATTAGCACTGGAGCTTTTGTAGCACTAAAACTTTATTGTTTCACTCACCAGCTTGACAATTATACAGAGCCACGGCAGTCACTCCCAGATCCACATCATAACCACGAGAGGGAGCATCTACACACACACACACACACACACACACACACACACACACACACACACACACACACACACAATTAACTTCCTAACAATAAAACTTTTAGGAAAACCTAAACACAACTCAATGTATTAATATGATAATTCTATGATGTAATTGTCCTCCAGGGCTGATAATATCGAACATTTATTAGACAGACAGCGATTACAAAAGAATGTTGAGCAGCTAGTTGCTTGTGATTGCAATGAATGGAATTTAAAAAGAAGAGAAAGGAAATAAGGAATAAGTAAAATAATAAAAAAATGAAATTATATTTTTATTATATATATAAGTTATACATAAATGTACACATCAGAGTTTCCCAGGTAGATGTTTAGAAATGTTAGTGGATATTGAAATGAATTATCGACATGTGACTTTTTGGTGATGTTACCTGCAGTCTGGTCCTCCTGATATGGCTTCAGGTGGATCTCCTCCTGCTGGGAGCAGGTACAAGTCAGTCTTTGGTTAGTGAATTGGGAAACATTAATGATAACTTTAATAAAAAAAAAACACACTCTATCTCATCTAATAAAACATATGGAAAGGTATTTCATTACTCTCTCTCTCTCACACACAC
>QNUK01000800.1:95000-137500 GCA_013621035.1 Clarias magur
AAGAAAATCTGTTAGAGTCTGCAAACGACTTGCGACTGTTTTTTATTTTTTATTTTTTATAATTGTGTCCACATGACCTATGTGTCAAAATATCTTTGTCCACATGGAAACGCAAAAACGTCCTGTTAAATGCTGTTAGGATCGTCCATAATCAACCCGGCGCCTATCAGAAGTCAGACACGTCATTATCGCTTGTGCTCCGACCAGGTCTCTTCCAAAACCACGCTCGCTGTCTGCATAGTCTGCGTGTCTTCTGAGCTTTTTAAGTAGCAACAGTGAGCTTCATAGTACATTCAGGCACTTCTGTTCGTTAACATAATGTGTGAGTAACTGTGCGTGTATGTACATGCATGTAAAAAGTCCAGGAAGCAACGATAATACAGTCACTGGTTTACTGTACATAAGTCCACTATTGCACAAATTATCCTCATATACTGTAAACAAAGCTGATACCTGTAATGTTTGGACCTACTTTCAGTGGCGTACCAATGCCTCCTAGGTATTGTTCGGGCATGCGCGTTAATTCTTTTGCACTGTTATGGGGAAGTGTTACGTGTTGTTTTTCTGTGCAATTGATAGTAAACGGTTGAACCAGCAGTCACCGCTCCGTCTCATTATTTCTTATGAAGTTGTTACAGACACAACAGACTGGCAATGAGCTGAACAGACACCAATGCGAGCTCCCGCTGCGTGAATAATCATTTTAACCACATTGGCCAGTCAAGTTGAGCTGGGAACTGTAAGCGCATTATTAAACTTTATTGCATAGTGGTGACCCATGAGCCTCTAGGAAGAAATGTGGCTAGAGAAAGATTCTGAATGAGCATTTTAGGAGGTCACTTAAACTTCTATTGAAATCAAATAATAAAAAAACAACAGTAGAGGTCACGGCTCTACTGTTATGGTTATGTTTAATAGTGAAAGTAAGACCATTGCCACATGCACAATGTGAGGAGAACTGAAGGGATTGAGACTAATCAGCTTTGAAGCCTTAATAAAACCACTCATCAGTGAGGCTAATTGCACAAAAAAAGGCTTGACTTTTCTAAAGCGCATAAAGAATGGACTGTGGAGCATTTCAAAAAGGTCTTGTGGTCTAAGTGGTCCAGATTTACCATTTCCAGAGTGGTGGGCATCAGGGTAAGAAGAGCGGCAGATAAAGTGATGTAACCATCATGCCTAGTGCCTACAGTACTGTACACGCCCGTTGGTCATGGTTCTCACCAGGGCTTCTTTTGTTGGTTTTTCCATTAATGGATTTTTTCTTCCCTGGAGTATACTCAATGGGCTCACATTGTGAAAGAGTGGTTCAGGAAGCATGAGACATCATCTTCACACATGGCTTGGCCACCACAAACCTTAACCGCATAAAGAATCTTTGGGATGTGCTGGAGAAGGCGTTACATAGTGGTCCGACTCTCCTATCATTAAGACAACATCTCAGAGAAAAATTTATGCAACTCTGGATGGAAATAAATGCAGTAACATTACAGAAGCTTATCGAAATTATATCATGGCTGTGCAATGAAATATTAGAGCATGTAACTTTTGGGACTAGGCAGTATATCAGCCATTTCCTCTAATGTGTGCTATTTCCATCATGAGGACATTATACAGTATATACACCAATTAGCTATAACATTCAAACCATTACCATTTAAACCACCTAGGTTTTTGGTTCCTCTTGTGCCATGAAGGTGGCTCTGGCCCCTCAGGGCATGGATCTTCAGGGCCTCTGTGGGTGTGCTGTGGTGTCTGGCACCACGACGGTGACAGCAGATCCTTTGGGTGCTGTGGATTGTGCGTTGGGGCCTCTGTGGATCCGACCTGTTTATCCGATGCATCCAATGGCGTTTGATTGGATTGTGATCTGGAGAGTTTGGAAAGTGGATTGGGGGCCTTGGGCTTTTTGCTTGTTTGGTTGTTTTGGTGCCTTTCTATCGCTGCCAGCATTGTTTTTTTTCTGCGATTCATGATGCATTGACGTTTCTGTGGGATTAGATCAGACAGGCTGGCCTTTCATCCCCGTGGGCATGGATAAGCCGTGGGTGCCCATGATGTTATCGCGATTTTACTGGAGTATAATCAATAATCAGTATTAGAGTATCAGTAGAGTTAATGTCATAGCTGATTGGTGTATATATGCATGAATAAATAACAAATACATTTATGTACTATTAAGCAAATATTGTTGCACATTGATTTAATTGCAAATTTAAGATATGATTTAAACCACACTGCCTAGACCACTGACACAGTAGTTCTTGTATCCTATCTCCAGTCTCCAACACTATACATTTTCCATGAAATATAAGGATTAAAACACTTCAGAAATCTTATTGTTTTTACATTGCTATGTGATTCCATAACCGAACTATGTTTATATATCCATATTTCCATAAGAAATTCATACATCCAATCACTCAGTCCTGTTATGCTTCCCCGAAGGCCTTGCAAAATTAAAGCTGAGTTATGTCTTTGTTCTGTATATTTTATGATATTGACTGTGACGTATCTAAGCATAATGTCCTGTTACATCAGTTATTAATCGGATTTTATTTATTTATTTATCTTAAAGATACAATTTTTTGGGAAAATTCCTACAGTGTGCTCAGTGTCCTGTTTCATGCGGACACTTTAGGGTACCAGCTATATCCCAAAGTCAAAACCTGTTATACCATTACTCTTCTCACTTCTGAGAATACAGCTGTTATCAGGCCAACTCCAAACCAAATCATGCGCAGAAGTCTCATAAAACATAAAACCTCTCAGGGTTCTGTTGGTTATGAAGAAAACAATGTCGTGGTTCTGAGTTACATTCCACAACTTCTCCTCCAGGTAGGTGGACCTCGCTGATGGGCAGGGCTTACTGCTGGAGTTCAACATAATTGGCTGGGAAAAGTCCGTAAGCCTCCCTGCACACACCCCTCCACCAGCCCTCGTTAATCATCTCAATGTTGGTGATGATGTCATCAGGGTCGAAAGAGATCTCATCATCAGAAACTGTAAAATAAAACAATAAGTAAATAAAGTCCCTTGACATGCAGTAAAGGAAATAAATAGAAAATAAAAGACAGAAAGCATGATTGTGCACAATGTTTCCCTTGTGTCCAACACAGACACAAAAAGAGCACACCCAGTGCACCACAGTCCACATTACGTACCATAGGAGCCTGCAGGCAAAGAACCCAAGGCTCCCGACCCACACTCCAAACTCCCCAGATCCTATCGATCCAGATCGAGCCCCTCGGCATCAAATCCACTCCACGGACACCCCGTCCCACAACCCACAACCCCCAAGGGATCTCCTGCCAATAGCACCCCCCAGAGGCCTTGTGGAGCCACACCCTGAGGGGCCAGAGGCCCAATGGTTTTAATATTATTGCTGAACTGTGTATATGGAAGCCATTTTAGTATAGGTTTTAAAGTGCTTAAATTAGACTAATTTACTTCTAATAGCACTTAATCAGTCCTAGAAAGGGAAAGGAAAAGAAATTGTACATGCTTTGTGCATTTCTAACATTTCTTTACTAACAATTTAAATTAGACAACGCATCCTAATTGGCTATATCGAATATACAAATAACATTTGTGGTTATGGCATTATCATAACTGAGAGAAGGTAATAGTAATGTGAAATATTTCCTCTATAACAAAACAAATGTTATATTTGGAATTCCTACAAAGCTTTGGGGCAGTTCTGAAAAAGGTTCAGTCTGGGAATATCACTTGTCACCATAATAATTTTTTTAAACAAACATGAAAAGAAGCAGCATATATTGATGGCTTAGGACAATACACAGAGTAGTATGCTAACATAACGTTTATTTGAAATTCAGATTAATTAAATTATGGATGGCATTTGAGGTTTCAAAGCGTTAGAAGATAATGTCAGATGGTTTACAATATACTTTTATTCTAGAATGTATTTAGGACCAAAGATGAAAAAGGTTGTGTATTGTTTCACTCACCAGCTTGATAATCATACAGAGCCACAGCTACCACTCCCAGGTCCTCGTCACAATCACACAACTGAGCACCTACACACACACACACACACACACACACACAGTAAACAATTAAGGTAACTTAAAACTCTTAGGGGTCGGCGTAACCCGTCTGCACTTTTTTCTGGTAACCGTAAAAAGAGTCTAAAATGCTCTAAAAATGCTGTAAAAAGAATATAAAAATCTGTAAAGGGTCTTACAATATCCACGAATTTTTGTGTTTTTGTAAAATAGAGAAAATAAACAGGGTGCGCTTCCAGCTGTCTCAGTCTCCGTGAATATCTTTCTGAAATGCGTCAATAAAACTAACTGAGACCAAGTGAATACTTCACACACCGACATGAGAAATATATCTATAGAAAGATTAAATGGTCTACTTTAAATAAAACATAAATATTTAACAAATAAATATTCTAAGTTTATGTAAGCTGTATGAATCTAAGGAGAGGCACAGTCTTTCAGTCTCACTTCATTATCTGATAATGACATGCGACAGGACACGCCCACACGCTGTTCACACGGAAAACAGGCTGGGTAATCTGCATACAAGACCACGCCCACACTCTATTTACAGAAAAAAAAAACAGTTACAGGCCTTATACAAGGCCACGCCCCCAACACGCACGTGCGCGCGCGCTCAGTTTCAGTGGGTTTCCTGCGCGTGTGGAAGATGTGACGCGCTGTACAGGTTTCTGAAGCTCTACAGAATGTTCTGGACGGTGGGAGGAGTTTAGATTTACCTCAGAACAGCACTGAGACTTAAACAGAGAACAAAGGAGGAGAATCCAGCAAGCTGTTACCATGGGTAAGTTTTTAAATCTTATATAATCCTTATTCTGATCATATAAAACTCATATTGTTTTTTTTCTCTCTCATTTTGGCTGGCTTTGGCCTGTTTATATGAAACTTTGCATTTCAATATTACTTACATAGTTTAGGCTAGAATGTAGATAACAATGCTAATCATGCTGACATACTGCCTTATGTAGCTTAGCACAAACATGCTAGCTCTCAGTGGCTAGGCTTATTTCTTATGTAGATTACAGATGGTTGTCAGTATGTGGTGTAAATATTCTAATGTATTTTACTCAGTTTCTGATAGCTTTGTTTTATGGTTGCTATTTGGTTCAGTTTTTGGTTAGCTTATGACACTGCTGTCTATAATGTTATTTAGCACAAACACTTTAGCTCCCGGTGGCTAAAATACTGACTTATGTATCTTACAGATTTAGTGATATTCAGATGTAAGGAACAAAAAGCAGTTTTAAGTTGTTTTGTGACATTACAAAAGCTTGTGTTGTCTTCATGCATGGTCATTAGTGATTGATGATGAAAATACACAGCAGTTTGTTTTATTGTGTTATAATGCTCATGGTGTTTTTTTTTTTTCAAATCACACAATACACACAATAAGTATCTGTCTGCACCTGTGACTGCGTACAACCAGCACATGGACTGACAGCAATGTTGTCACTGCTGGTCACAGGGTCTGTGTGTGTTGTAAAGCAGTGTATGGTAAGCAGCAAACAAACAAACAAAAAAACACCATGGAAACGCCAGGTATGTAATGTTGACTTTTCAGTTCAACAGGAATTGGTTTTCGAGAGAGGCACAAAGATGTATGACTGTGTACAGGGTGTAAGAGTGAGGTATAACAAACCTAACACTAGGGCTGCAGCTATCGAATATTTTAGTAATCAAGTATTCTACCAAAAATTTAATCGATTAATCGAGTATTCGGATAAAAAGCACTTTTACTTAATGTAATGTAATATATAGATATTATATAGAAGAGATATAATATAATGTAAAATATATAAGAGAAACAAAGATTAATTGGTTTTCCTTTTAGAAAAATCTACTTTCATTTTTTAAATGCATACAGCATTTTATCAAAAATAAACATTGTCATTATTCACAATACAAGGAGTAGCTTATACCCATATCCCCCTAACACTACAAATTATACCCAGGAAAAAAGTAAAGCTATGTTTTCCCAAGCTAACAAAAATTCGTCTGTGCTTGTGGTGTTAGTTAACCGTCTAACTATGACTGATGTAACAGGGATTCATCTTTACTCAGCATTATATATATATATATATATATATATATATAAATCTTTATATATATAAAAATCTTTAGTTAATCTTTATACGTTAATTGGAGAGAAGCTTTAATTGTTCTCTTGGGCTGAGGACCTCTAGTGGTTTGGTAGAGAAACAGCAATTAGAAACCAATGATGGCAGGCTTGGTGAAGCAAAAAAAAAAAAAACTTATTTAAATCATAAGTAACACAACACATCTTCCCAGACTCACTTTAACAAACTGTAGTGGTTAGTGGCTAGTGGGAAATTTGCGACATGTGACTTTTTGGTGATGTTACCTGCAGTCAGGCACTGGTCCTCCTGATATGGGTTCAGATAGATCTCCTCCTGCTGGGAGCAGGTACAAGTGAGTCTTTGGTTAGTGAATTGGGAAATGTTAATAATAACTTGATTTGATTGAAAATATATTTAGCCACACACACACCTCTGCCATTCGACGGCCTTCCTCTATCTCCTGTTCCTCCTTGGTGTGTCGTCTGGCTCTTTCCTCCTGCAGCTGTTTCTCTTCCTCGTTTTCTTTGGCCAGATTCTCAAAAAGAGCTGTGATGCTTCGTATTCCTCTGCCGCCTAAAACCAGTCAGATGTTTAATTTCCACATGCAGCCTGTAGAACTTTAGGTACTCTGTTGGGTTTGTTACACTCTTAATGGCTTTAGGAGTGTCGTCCATGGCTGAATGATGACCGGCTGTGTTTTAACATCCTGCTTTCCTATACACTACATTACACACATTTTGTTCTCACACCCAGCTCAAAGCCAGCTTCATGCACATTGTTATGTTCTGTATGTTCACTTGAATAAATACTTCAGTAGGCCTTTTGGATAGTTCTATCATCATTATCTTTCGCGATGGGGAAACTGAACCACTTGCGTATCATGATTCTTTTGTGTGCCAATCTAGCTATCACGCTCATTCCAAAATATATTTTTTTCTATATAAATAAATTTGATTTGATTCTTTTTTTTGTGTATGTTTGAATTTGTGGTGTAAAGTAGTGCTCTATGATTCCTCTATGATCCTACAGAGGGTGCACTATTAGAACTAATAGAACTATTTACTAACTGGCAGGAGGCACAGTGTTGCTTCAGAATCGCAACAAAATCTTTACAGAAGACTCATTTAGTATTAAATACACATCTATTAATATATAGATATATGGTATGTCCTTTTTTTAAGGATGTTGCTTTGTAAATTAAATTTGCAGCTCTAATAATTTCTAAGACAAAAGCTTTTATAAATAGTGTATATAATAATATACAGTAAATTTAGTTCATGATTTTGGCTTTATTATGACTGTGACCTGAGAATCCTTTTTAGTTTCTGAATCTTAAACAATACAAAACACTAAGAACAGAGACTATTTCCTAAAAAAGGAAAATCAATTTCTAATCAGTTTCTGATTATCTCACATGTTGGTCAAATTGCTAGTTGATAGCTTTGTAGCTAGAAAAAAAAAGGTTATTAATATGAACTAGTGGATGAAATGGATGTGATTTATAACATCATGAGCATCCTTAGGAAATATAAATATAAACATGTGAACAATTTCCTCGGGCCTAATTTTTGTTTTTGTTACATATTTAGTTAAAAAAAAAACAAGCTACAGTTCCAGTCAAAAGCTTGGATTTATTTTCTACATTCTAGAACAATACTAGATGATTTCAAGGCTATGAAATAACACATAGCATTAGGTAATTAAGTAAAAACAACAACAGTCTATTATTATATTAAGGTCAGCAGTTATTGCAAAAACAGTATTGTGTCGAGTGTAAACCCCATCAAACACCATGATGAAACTGTCTCTCATGAAGACCTTCTCAGGAAAACAAGACCAAAACTTAACTCTGCTGCAGAGCAGAAGTTCATTTAGAGTCACCAGCCTCAGAAATCACCAGCTAACAAATAGAAGTAGTCAAAATGCTCTTACCCGCCTTGTGGTAATCAGCACTGGATTTTTCATCATCCACATATGTTCTTGCTCCCTAAACACACACGAATATTTCAACTCTAAAGCTAACTCTAAGCTAAAGTATGCTTGTGTTGGACGAAGGTTAAAGAGTAGCATATACCTTGTAGACTCTGGCCTTCTGCAGTCCACATTTCACTCTAAACCATGCAGTCTTATCTAAAGTAGATACAAGGAGGGAAGAAACCATTAGTAAAGTGAAGATCAAAACCAACGTGCTACACCTAGCTTTGCATCAGACAGTGTGTGTGTGTGTGTGTGTGTGTGTGTGTGTGTGTGTGTGTGTCTTGATGCTTACTCAAAAAGTGTATAGCACAAGAAATAAAACATGCTTGGGATCAATGTTCCAATGAGCATTAGCTAAAGCTTTCTACCAAACCTTACAATTTGATATAAACCAGAGATTCTTAGACATTCTGCAAACTGTAAAAGGTAAAATGATAAAATCTGCATTCTCAGTACAGATTTATTTTAGAAACATAATACAATTATTAAAATATTAAGTTGAATTTAGGTTATTTGAGCCATATACACTAGTAGACAGGACACAGTGCAGGTACAGAGTTTAGTCCTTTTGGTCTGTACTGTGGAACCAGATGGAGGACGTGGACTACAAACCTTTCTGTGACTTGTGTTTCTCTATTTTGCCCTGATGCTGAAATCCCACTGAACTTTTGTCCACTTTATTAGTTTCCACTCCGTGTTTTGTTCCAAATACTTTATTGCAATCTGCAGATGAACAAATACAGAAAGACGAGGATAAAGCTAGCCACTGCTTTATAAAATATATATGAATGCTCACATGGAGAAGCCCAGTTCACACCACTGGACTTCTCCATGACTATAGACATTATTAGAAACACCACATATTTATATAGTTATCTAGCACTGTCCATTACATCATGCATAAAAATGTAATTGCACTTCAGTTAAAGGTTGGCTTTTTCTCTTTTTTGCATTGTGGTTCTATATTGTTTAAATAAAAAAAATATTTTTGACCAGGATAAAAAAATAATCAAAATGCTACCAGGGGCATCAATGGATTAAAATATTTTGTATTTCAGCTGGTCCATCGATCACCTCTGTGAGCAGGTGTGGGAGAAAGCAATCAGCCAAGCTAATACAAATCCCAATGACCAGCATTGGGGCTAAACAACATACTTTCTTTCTTCAATAAACATGTGCATAACAGAGGAGGGGAAAACCTGAGGGAACATTAGTGAACGAACAGCAAAAATCTCAAGCTTTGAACATCTTACAGAGCGCAATTAAATCTGAAAATCTGAAAATGGAATGAGTACGGCACAACTGCAGCCTTCCCAAGACATGGACGGCCACCAAAAATGACAGGCTAGGCATTAATCAGAGAAGCAGCCAAGAGGCCCTTGGTAACTCTGGAGGAGCTGCAGAGATCCGCAGCTCAGGAGGGAGAATATTTTCACAGGACAACTATTAGTCGTGCACTCTGAAAATCTGCCCTTTACGGAAGAGTGGCAAGAAGATAGCCATTGTTGAACGAAAACCATAAAAAATCCCATTTGCAGTTTGTGACAAGCCATGTGCGGGACACAGCAAACATGTGGAAGAAGATGCTCTGGTCAGATTGACAGATCTGAACAGATTGTTCTTTTTGGCCTAAATGCAAAATGCTACGTGTGGCAGAAAATGAACACTGCGTGGTGGTGGTGGTAGCATCATGTTGTGGAGATGCTTTTCTTTAGCAGGGGCAGGGAAGCTGCGCAGAGTTGATGGGAAGATGGATGGAGCCAAATAAAGAGCAATCTTAGAAGAAAGTCTATTAGAATTTGAAAAAGACTCGAGACTGGGGTGGAGGTTCACCTTCCAGTAGGACAATGACACTAAACACACAAAGCCAGGGCTATGGAATGGTTTTAATTTAAAGTAATGGCCCAGTCAAATTCCAGACCTAAATCCAATTGAGAATCTGTGGCAAGACTGCTGTTCACAGACACTCTCCGTCCAATCTGACTGAACTTACGCTATTTAAAAAAAAAAAGTCACTCTCTACATGTGCAAATCTGGTAGAGACACACCCTAAAGACTTGTAGCTATAATTACAGTGAGGGGGAGCACACTTTTCAGATATTTATTTGTAAAAAATCTTGACAACCAGTTTATATGGTGAAAGACATCTTACTCTGATATTGTGCTGTGCTGGGGAAACTTCTAAACCTTAGAAACTGCGAGGGCTATGGGCAGGAGAAGAGCTGCTGGTTGTGTAGCCCTTAAGGGCCCATGATGTAGTCGACCCCTTACTATGCCAAGAATTTCATGCCCGTCACCCCAACTGATAAAAGGTGTGGGGTGTCTTTCAATATGGCTAATTACAAATATGGCTGCTAACTCTCAACAGATACGCTCTGACTCGCCTGAGTACTAATTGTCAGCACCTTCACATTAATTTACACCGTATATAAAGAAGCTCCAGACACACTAACACTTTGTTAGCCCTGTTATTACTAGGCTGTTTCTTACATTGCTTGTCTTCAAATCACGTGACCATGTTTGCCTAATTGGATTTTATCCCCTGATTGCTTCCACCTGGTGTTAAGTGTCGGTGCGTGTATGTACTCCTTCAGCCATAATCTTACAATGCTAGACTTTATGGCCAGCATCGTGTAGCCTTGCGCTCTGTAGGTCCTCTGGGGGTGTGCTGTGGTGTCTGTCATCAGGCCATTAGCAATGGATCATTTGGGTGCTCAATGGAACAGACATGTTTATCTGCTGCCTTTCTGTTGTGCCTGTATGATTGGCCCAGCTTTTTCCTCCCACAGGTATGGGTGAGTCTTGGGTGCCCATGGTAGTGTCACCAGTTTACTGGTATATAATTGATCATCAACGTTAACATTATGGCTGACTGGTGTATGTGCTACAGTATGACATTATGTTTGTTACAGTAACATGCATTGTGAGAACCACACTTTGTTGTCTGAAGTTGTGCTGAAGTGAATTAGGACACTTTTATTGACCTGGTCTAAATCTTGGGAGTGTGACTTTTAAGTATCTTCTGCAGTGCTTTGCATATAGAGTGAAGTTTATAGAGAGAAAATACAAAAAAATTAAATAACTACATTAAAAAACTGTAAATCTATCTTAAACAAATTAACCTAAAGACAACCTTTCCTGAATATCAGAATAGAAGTTTGAACCACATGGCATTCGTTAAGTATAAAGAAAAACAAACTAAAAATAAGATGGTAGTCATGTTCTTACCGGATGTGGGCTTTGTGTGTAATCCTGCCTCACAGAACTCTTTCACTTTTATTCCCAGCTCAGACACAGAGCTTTGTATTTGTTTAAAAGGCGGCAGGCTGACAGTAACGTGAGGGACGTCATCGAACAGTGAGAGGTCAGAGAGGGAGTTGTACACCTGGGAGAGATGATTAACAACAGCACTCAATGTGTACATGATTACACCAGTGTCATGGATGAAACCATTAAAGAGATGATCAGCAGTCTCACCCTGACGAAGTGGAAGTCATCATCTAACTGTCCAAGATGAACCAGTTCATTCTCTCTCTCCTTCAGCTTCAGCACTTCCTGTTCCATACGCTGTAGAGTTTCCTCTGCTCGCCGAACTTCAGCTTCTTCTATAGCTTTGATTATTTCTCTAATCACCAGAAACATCTTCTCACTCCGATCCAGAGTTGTCTTTGCAGAGGACTGTTATAAAAACCGAGATTTTCATTTATTGAAATACAGTGAATCCTTGGATTGTGAGTAACCTGGTTTGCGAGTGAGCAAAAATTTTAAATACAATTTGACTTGTTAAACAAACAAGGTTTACGAGAGGTTTAGGAGTACCGAGTATCATGTAGCATGTATGTGCTTCTTATTTTGCCGTCAAGCATCACGTGATCACAGCTGAGCCAATTATTTTTCTCTTTCTTGTGCTACCGAATTGTGGGTAATCGTCTTAGTGTGTGTCTCTCATTGGTATAATCAACATCTGTGCAAGTGTACTGTTTACTACAACACTGTGACCACATGTGTGCGTATAAAGCCTCTTTTATTTTGTGTGTGTGTGTGTGTGTGTGTGTGTGTGTGTGTGTGTGTGTGTGTGTGTGAGAAAGTCGTCCTTTCACTCGTGCGTTTATTATAACACTCTATCTCTCTCTCTGTCAGCCTGCATTGATTTCCGCTAGTGTGCGTGTGCTTGTCATTGGACAGTGTGCCATCCTCCTCTCACCTTCACACACACACACACACACACACACACACACACACACACACACACACACACACACACACACACACACACACACACACACACACACACACACACACACACACACACACACACACACACACTCTGACAGAGACACTGCTCTGTCATGATTCTTTTCAAAGGTAAATTGCAGGTTAATTTGTTTTATTCTTACAGCACTGATTCTGTTAGTGTATGCACACACTCAAGTGTCATTAAAGATGCTCCTTGTTAATATTTCGATAAGGCAGTGTTTCCATTAGAGTGTGTGTGTGTGTGTGTGTGTGTGTGTGTGTGTGTGTGTGTGTGTGTTATTGTTTAAAATTATTTTGTAATGAATAATCTGAGTTTCCATTATTACTTATGGGGAAATTCACTTTGATATACGAGTGTTTTGATGTAGGTGCCTGCTTCTGGAACCAATTATGCTCGTAATCCAAAATTCCATTGTTTTTCCACTGTAGATTTCTATGTGATTTCTATAGATGAATATGTGTAATCTGAACAATTGTTATATTTTAATTAATTATTGATATTCCAGTGCAGTAATGACCTTGATTGACTTTATTGCTTTCTTTAAATCTTTCACACTGTTGTCTGCTGCTTGAGTTCTCTGGAGAACCTGCGTCTGGATGTTTTCAATCTCTTGCTGTAAAAAAACATAGAGTGGTTTTTATCAGTGTCTGTAGAAAGAGAAGAAACTAAAACAAAATATAATTCTTAGTATTAGATGGTTTATCTATTCATTTCTCTATTGCGAGGGTAAAGTTCAGAACACACACACACACACACACACACACTTACACTGTTTCATTAAGAGAATCGATTAGACCATTCAGTCTAGACCATTCATTACTCATGTTAAAGTATTATATATTTTTCATGTCTTTATATTTTATAGATCTGTACTTCCAGGGTATTTATGTCCGCTCTTCGTTCCCCTCTGTTAACTTTGTTTCAGTTTTATGAAACACTGATATTTTACCACACTTCTTTTGTTACTTTGTAGATAATCAAGGACCAGTAAAGACTCTTACCTGTTGTTGAACTCGTTTATGTGCAAGTGTAATGGTGTTATGGTCTCTACAGTGAGATACAGCACACTCGCAGCACACACACTTGTCCTCAGTGCAGCATAAAACATCCTGAAGCTTGTTGTGTCTGCTGCAGATCCTGTCTTTGAGGCTGTACCTGGTTTCAGTCACTTTGTGTGTGTTGCCCGGGTTCAGCTCATTGTGAAGTTTAAAGTGAACCTCGCAGTACGAAGCTAAACACACCAGGCAGGACTTCACTGCTTTTTGTTTTCGCCCAACACAGACGCCACACTCCACATCCTCAGGTCCAGCCAGGGTTCTTTCAGGAACATGTGTCTTCTTCAGCTTCTCCACCATTTCAGTCAACATGATGTTCCTGCCCGGGGTGGGTCGTGGGTTAAACTGGTGTTTACACATGGGGCAGCTGTAAACTCCTCTGTGAACCTCTGTATCCCACTGTGTGTTGATGCAGGACGTACAGAAACTGTGTCCACACGGAATGGAGACAGGATCTTTCAGCAGATCTAAACAGATGGGACAGGTGAACTCGTCCAAATTCACAGAAACTCTCGCCTCCGCCATTCTACCGTTCTGACTGAGAGGAACTGGGCATATACGTGACCTTACTGTAGATTTCCCAGAAGGAAATGTAGCCTAGAAGAAAAGGTGTGGCCTATGAGACATAAAACCTTGCTCCTTGCTCTACATGGGTGTTTATGGCTAATAAACTATGCTGTGCACACAGGTGTGTCAAAAAAAACATTTGGTACTGAAAAATTCCTTTCTTTCATTCTTTTTTGAGATTTATATTGTAATTTTTTATTTAACTTGTTGAAAGTTCCATGTTTATTTATCAGGTGCGCATATACCAGAGACAGTTATAGACCTTTTGCAAGTGATGTCACGATGTATGTCCGCCATGGTCCCACCCACTTCTGGATGGCGAAAGGGACGTTACTTACTGGATTCCAGTCCCTCTGACTGGTCCGTGACATTCTGTTCACGCCTAACACAAGGCTGAATCCCAAATCCTTCTCCAACACTTGATCAAGCGCACTACTTTGAGTGTGGAACAGGGGACTGTACGCAGCATATCACACTAGCTTTACATTTAACATTATTTGGGATTTAACCCCAGAACAGTTAGTTTATTATTAATTAGAAAACTTGAAATGTCAATTTTACTTAAAGTTAACGTCAGTTAATTCAGGAGCACACAAGTTTATCTGTGTAGCAGAGCACCGGCTAATCGTAGGTCATCATGTGATCTCAGGTAATATTTCGGTTATTGTTTGACCCTGAAGTACAACTCAAATATAATTATCAATGAAAATTCATACATAGTAGCATAATGTCCATTAGTGGTGTTTCTGCTGTCTGATGTTGTGACTGACATCATGTAGTCACATGTAGGGAGAATGTCAACAGGGAAGCAGACACCATGCAGATGAGTGCCAGGGATAGGTCTGCCACTCCAGATGTTTTGTTTTCTTCCCAGCTGCTTGGCTATGGAGAACATTACAGAGATGTGGACGAGGTCCTCTGACCTGAGCAAGATCAGACGCGGGATCGGGTTCAGTGCATTTTGTTATTTCATTTGTCAGTTCAGTTGAACACTTTGTGGTGCAGTAATGAATAAATCAACTTTACAATAAATCAGATAAACTTTTTCAGTTGTCAACTTTGTGTATCTGTGCACTGATTGAGTAAAGGTTGCTGTGTAATAGGTAACGTGTGTTTACACTGTAGTACTGTAAATGCTGTTTCAGAACCCTACATGTCATGAAAAATGAGAAACAGGAAACTTATGTCCACACACTTGTATGCATTTGAATATGGAATATAGCTTCATGAAGCAAAACACAGAACACTTCTGATGGTCTTGTCTGAACTGATCACATCATGGTGTATGTGATGTTCTGTAAGCCTATGACCGCTGTGTGTAGTGTTTTGGTGGAAGGATTTGAGTCAGATTTCAGATGACATGACATGATTTTGAGTTTTGTTTCATTTTGTAAGAGATTTTTGCAGTTTGATACGTAAATTAATTAACTAGTTAATTTAGTCCATATTAGTTTATAGTTCATTTTACGTGTAGAGACAGTTTATGGAAATGTGTTTAAACGTTTAAGAAAAATTGTAATAAGTAAGAACAATGCTTCAAATTGCTGATGTGTAGATTCCACCGAGGAACTTCTTGCAAGACCCCTAACTCTTTTCACAGCAGCCCCATTGATGTATAAGCGGGTGTGGCCATTATCCCGCATCCTCATCAAGTCTATGATTATCACTGGCGTTGAGGCAGAGGTTGTTGTCATTCCGTCACCCACATAGCACTCTGACCTCATGTCTGGAGTCTCATCTCTGGCGTCGTGAGTAAACTTGAAGATATTTGAGCTGTGCCTGATGATGCAGTCATGAGCAAACAAAGCCCAAGATCCAGTTCCACAGAAGTGTTCAATTATGAGGCCCTTAAGTTTAGCGATGAGTTAAGCTAGAATGATTGTGTTAAAGGAATAGCTGCTGTTTTTCGTATCTGGGTGTGTGAGGGCACACCAGAACAATGGCAAATTAGAGACGGTCCATGGTGGTCAGGAGGGAGGAACAGATGAGGATTTTGACTGCCCACTCTAAGCATTGCATAGTTTTAGAGGTCAGAGCAACAAGGCCGTGATTATTCAGACATCTGTGGCTGCAGAGATTTTAGGGACAGCAGCAAGAGTGGTCGACCACAGATGACCTTAGAGAAAGGTTTCAGTGCTGAGAAAATGTGTTGCTTGCCTTAAATCAAGCATAGAATGTGTTCTTCTCCTCAGGTAGGATCTCTGATCTCTAGAATCTCCAAGATTGAAGTTTCTCCCTGACATCAGAACTAACCCGGGGTTTCTGGTTCATGACGGGTTTATACAAGTACTGCTGTACGTCATGCCAGAGTTTGTGTCTTTGTTAATATGATTGCTTCCAGCTGGGAGAGACCTGTGAGAAGCAGTCCTGAAGTATGAACAGAGCCTCCTCACTCTGTTGAGAACTGTTGCTTCTGTTTTATCTTTGGTTTCTATGCAGGTAGAAGTAGGGAGGAGTTATGATCAGGTTTACCAGACAAGGGGCAGGAGACGGGTTTGAGGGGGGCTCATGTAAAGCTGTCCAAGAGGAGGATAAAGAGATGTAGCTGAAAAAAACAAAGTGGTTACTCCAAAACCCCACTACATGAGTCATTCTCCTGAACTCTCTTGGCTATGGTCCTAATAAACACATGCACAGTATGTTAGAGAGTAAATAATTACAATTTAAACAATGTGCAAGAAAATGCACAACTTCACGAACCCAAGTGTTAAATTGGATGAGAGACGCACACTTCTGCAGGCTTAAATACGTCAGTGAGGATTTCTAAGATAGTGTAGATGGCTTTATCCTGCACGCAGAGTTAATTCAACAAACCTCAATCATTTGTAACACGTTTTATGTTTTGTTTGTGTATGAACGGTGTGCTGTTTTGTACATTTTTTTTTTTTTCAGGAATTCAGAACTCTATCTGATGTGCAGGAAATGAAAGCGTGGAAGGTCAGTTGGTGTTAAGTTGCACAACCAAGCTGTCTCTGGCCTTGCTGTGTTGCTTGCCTCATTCTACAAGTTCAACCCCCAAGTATCTGGAAAAAACAGCATGTACCGCTGGGTTAAACATTAATATTGCTGATCATACATATAAATGTTGTGTCACTGACATTGCCTTGCCATTGTTTGGAAAGAACTTCAGTATTCCCTCACAAAAAATCTAAACATTTGATTTCAGGGCTGAATAATGTATAATGCTATATATAACTTAATCTTATGATTACGTCATGTATGCACTAAACACCCCACATGGGTTATAGTAAACCTAATTAAATAATAATAGTCACAGGTTTGAGGTGGATTTTGTATCTGATAAAATGTCAAATGTTGGACGAAATGAGCAGGAGTGAAGAAATAACAATGAAGCGTTAAGCATGGGAAGAATCTGTGACAGCAAGCTGACTGCTTCCCATCTCAGTGATTTCTAGGCATTTCAATCCATCAAAAAAGCCAAAAAAAGCACCTCACCCTAGCTGCATATTTTCTAAAATGAATATGTAAAGCAGTTATCATTTGAAACCTTATTTCTCTAAATAAATAAATATATATATTTAGCTAGGTTTATTTATTTAGCAAAAAAAATATATATATATATATACACACTCACACACAGTATATATACACAATATCGCTGCCAGTATCAAAACTCCCCACTGCAATCACTAGAAGGGACAAGCAGGCAAAGTCCCACCCTCCGAACTTTCCAGATAACACTCCAGTCAAGTCTCATGGGATGCACGGGACAAACTCAGTGGCACAGGGGAACAGAAACCCTAGATGGTTTTAATGTTCTACTGTAACTTATCAGTGTGTCTGTGTGTTTGTTTGGATTCATGGGTTTGTTTCTAATCAGTGAATTGAGTCGAGGCAGTGTAAACACCATGTCCAAACAAATTACTTATTTATTTACTTATAAATACTTTATGTGGTTTATTGACATAAAACCCTAAATGTGGCTCCAAACCCAAAAAAGGGAAAATGATTTCCAAGAAGCAGGACGTAAAGTTGTGCAAAAAAGATTAACTACGATCCAGCTGTTCTTAAATAAAGACTACTCTCTGCTGTTTTCTGTAAACAAACCAGTACATCAGCAGCAAGACGAAGCCTGAACTAAACACCAGCAATAAATAGACTAATGAATCAGAATAATCAGACTAGACAAGGTGCAGGTGAATATAATGAACATCACATGACTGAAATGTGAGCTGCAGTGGATGCTGGGAACTGAAGTCCAGAACAAACGTCAAATTTAAAAGCAACACAAAACAGGAACATGACGAACGTAATGGTGTTTTTATTTCCCTTTGCCTTGTGTGTTATGAATAACATGAAAAATATAATATTGCAGTTATTTATTTATTGACAAATAATGCCTGCTGTATGTACAGTATTAACCGGTAACAGTACATTGCTGTGGGTAACATTTTATTGATATAACTGCTGGATATTGTGCTGAGTTATAACAGTACTGAAGCCTGAAGAACAGCTTCCACATCATGATCCTGAATAAACTCCTTCCAGTGTTCTTACACCTCTACACAAACACGTTGCTGTCACTTTGCTTCAGGTTGCAGTTCTTCTCACAGCAAATGGATGATTAATAATGCAGATTTATGTCAGGAAGCCCCGCCCTGCCGCTGATCTAAGGTATGTTTCCTAAAGAATCACACCTCATTATGAGAGAGTTACGGGAGGAGTGTCACATCCCGTATCGTCCACTACATCGCGTTTCCTGTGGAAGTAAAAGTGCAGCAGCAGCATGTGGATGTGCCGGGTCATGACTTACTCACCATCTCTATTTTTGTAGAACATTCCTGAATTTAATTTTGTGATCTGTAAGCATGAGGAGTGGAAGGATGTGAGAATTTCCTCATGACAACTTTAGTTACTTTGTGTTGTAAGCAAGAGCCAATGTCAGTATTGTGTTACGAACACATTTCAGAAGCTTGCTCATATTACCCCTGATAATGCGATCACACAATATCCAGAACTTCTTCAGAACTCATTTTACTAAACGCTGTACAACCCAAAAACAAATGTATAAATCATGTTGTTTCAGTTCTGTACAGAGTGTACTTATCTTTTTATAGGCATTATAAAAGGCATTTATAGGCATTCATGTCTCAAACTGAATATGTGAACTTTTAATATGTGAACTTCTCTGTGTCAGTAAATGAACTCGTGATGAATTGCCTGTTACTCCTGAGTTACGCTTCCCAGTTTACTCACCAAATAATATAATTTTTTCCTTTGATCCAAAATACTGTGTGTGTACAGAGCTCAAAAGTATGAAAATTAAGTTTTGATTAAAAAAAAACAAACAGCTGTTTCCAAAATAAAATCTACACACACACACGTAATTATTTTAAAGGGTAATTAAAATTTAAGGGTAACGTTCTTCGTTCGTCGCTTGAAACATCCGAGATGAACTGACAGATCTAAGATGAGATCATCGCACTAATTACGATGTGGCTAATTCACCACACACACCTGTTAAGCTGATGATTAGTATCGTTGGATTGAGTTGCCTAGGACATGGCGCTGCTCGCGGCTTAATTTTAAAAGGCTTATATCGACAGTAGAAAACACTGATCACAACCTCATGCATTAAGATTTAAACGGCAAAAAGAGCAACAGTTTATTACTGCCGAGCAAAAAAGCTTATTACAGGGTTATGGAGAAATTCAAACTTTAATAAAGATCATTTAAAATAAATGTATTAAATACATGAGTGCTGCCCATGTTACATGTTATACAGTTTGTGTGTGTGTGTGTGTGTGTGTGTGTGTGTGTGTGTGTGTGTGTATATACACACATACACTCTCAAATCCTCTGTGTGATTTTAAAGTTAGCTGAACACATTTGATAATTTAAGTAATCATAAGTCCATAAATAACAGTAACAGTAAGTGTCACCTCAAAGTTCCACCAGGTTTAATCTCACTTGGTGGCTCGCTGGTTAGATTTAATACTTTACTTTGCCACAAATTCAAAAATATTGATAGTTCTGTTTATTAAAATTGGAAACTTCATTAATTTTTAAAAATATGCTAACTTGATTACATCAAATATTTTTTGAACTTTTCCAACTTAATCAGGTTTGGTAAAAGTGAAGTAGAAGTACAGAACACAGTAAGAGTATATGGCCTGTGCTAAAGGATCCTGTCTATCACACAATACACCAGGAATGAAAAACTCTGTGTATAATCCTTTCAGTACCGCTGTTGCCTCTCTCATAACGGACAAGATATGACTGAGACAGATTTGAGAAAATTACCTCCACTTATATAGACACAATCAGGGATAATTACATGTGTTGTTACATATGATTAGACACACACGGAGATTAACATCACGAATGATGACCACAGACACACACACATGTACACATACTGTATTTATAAGTTTAAATACATCCATCCATATATTCATGTAAGACACTTCTTTTTTCTTTTCCCCACGCGAGTCAACCGGCAGGTCAGTCAGTCACTTTAACCAATCGATGACTTCATTTCAGCTAATCATAACCCCGCCATGAGCGCGCAGACTAACCCTGTTCAGGAAGTAAACCTACCCGGCGAGCAGCTTGTTGTTTGACATGTTGCTATGACAACAAGTGAGAGATTCGCTTCAAAGAACGAAACAACTGTTAAACACACTCCTCAGGTTCCAGCAGAATAATCTGGAGTCTTGTGTAAAGTTGATAAAAGTCTCAATGACACAGTGTTTAACATGGATCTGAGACTTGAATTCATGACTTTATTTAAGAAATCTGGATCAGTCGCTCGGAGCCTTTAACACACATACTACTACTACTACTACTACTACTACATAATAGTATGTGAGAGAAGGTGGACGATGACCAGAAGATAAAATATCACTAAGATGCAGAAGCAGGAGTCAAGTTACACACAGAAATACAAATGAAGCAACCTTTACCAACAAATACATATAAACCAGGAACAACAGCTAGAGAACAACAGGAAACTGATATAACGTTAGGAACATCAGAGCAGATTTGGAGATTAGTGAGCGGAGAAAAATGTGAGTTTTGATTTTAGACTTAAAAGGAGGCATGCAGGAAGCATTTTTTTTTACATCAAGCGAACTGGTTCCACAAACACAGAGCAGTGAATGCAAAAGCTCTGCCCCCTTTTAGTTTAAGACATGACCGTGGATCAAGAAAGAGAGCTTGGTCTGTGATATTAGGGTGGGGCCTGGCCATTAGGAGCCCTAACGACAATCAGTAAATCTTAAACTGAGCTCTGAAGTGGACAGGAAGTCAGTGCAGAGGTCACAAGAGGCGAGCGTGATGTGCTCATGCTTTCTCGTATTACTCAGAGCTTTTACTGCTGCATTCTGAACGCGTTCGTAGAGACCAATGTGTAGGGAATTACAACAATCCAGATGTGATGTAATGAAGGCATGAAGGACTCTTCCCAAATTGTGATAAGACTGAAAAGATTTGAATTTGGCAACAATTTCTCACGAGTAATAGCTGTTTGAACTCGGAGTCAAAATAACATTCAGGACTATTAATAAGACTTAACACGTGGAGTACAATACCCGAGATCGCCAACAAGTGAGCTCTAGATTTGGAAGTACCAAAAGGACCTCAGTTTTGTCAGTGTTCACCTGGAGAAAGTTATTTTCCATCCAGCTTTTAATATATCCAAGACAGTCCAGAACCGGCTGAATGGATTCCCATGACAAAATACAGCTGTAAGCCATCAGCATTGAAGTGAAAGGAGTCCTTATTTATTATAATAATGTGGAAGCATAAACAAACAGAAGAGGACTGGACCCAAAATAGACCCCTGAGGGAATCCGTAAAAAAGGAGCAGAGGATGAGGACAACTGAATAAGATGAGACTGTGAGCTGGGCTCAAGACGAGAACTGAACCAGTGCAGTTTAACTTTAATACTTAATACTGTTCAAGATGAATTTTTAGGATGGCGCACAACAGGACATGCTTAGGAAGTGTGTTCACGTGTTGCAGGATATAAATGTTTCTTTAACAAACTCCTCTCTGGGGAAGACAAGAGTGAGAGAGGACACACACACACACACACACCTCAGTGTTTTCCTGTTAAACAAAGCGGTTTAATCTTTATTATTTAGACTCTGTAGTCTTTGTGTGTTATGTTTTCATTTGTTCTGCATAATTATGACTCAGGGATTTTCCTTTTCATAATTTCATGCTGTGTTTCACTTGGTTTCACCCCACTCCACACCACACCACCCCCCACTCACCCCACAACACCCCAGCACCAATCTCTGCCGTTCAATTCTCAATTTACTCCACCCCATCCCACCCCACCACCCCCACAACAAATTCCCACCCCACACCACCCCCACCCCACCCCCACCCCACCCCACACCACTCCAATTTTCCACACCACCCCATCTCTGACTCCCCCCACCCCACCATCCCACCCCACCCCACCCCACACACCACCTCCACCCCCACTCCACCCCACCACACCCACCCCACCCCACTCCTCAGCTCCACACCACCCCCACCCCACACCACCCCACCCCACAACAACTTACACCACCCCACTCCACCCACACCACCCCACAAATCTCCCCACACCAATTCCACCCCATTCCACCCCACCCCATCCTTACCCCAATCACCCCAATTCCCACACCACTCCACACCATTAATTACTCCCCTACCTCCACACCACTGCACTCTCTGCTCAGTGGTACTGCAGGACAGTGATTGTTAAGTTTCCTGTCATTTTCTTACTCACTCGGGAGGAAGAGATTACCAGGATTTCCACGGCTGCCGAGTCTGATAAAGGGGGAGCTTTCCGTCATGTTCTTTCCTGCAGGGTGGGCACACACGCAAGTATGTACGCACACACACACACTGTACCGAGCAGTGCAGTCTTGACTTCATCAGCTGGACAGCCTGAACATGGTGAGTGTTCACAACGTATCTTAATATTTACTAGGTCTTTATATAATATGTTAATATGTTGATGGCAATCAGCCAAACTGTTATGAGAATATATCCACTTTTCTGTTTAAACAAGAAGTTTTCTCTATATAAACCATTAACATGTGTTTTGTGGTGTGTGTGTTTGAGGAAATCATGTTCAAAACGACAAACTTTACATCCGTATTTATTTAACAGTACAGGACTGAGATTTCTGTATGTTTACATTTCATTGTTGTTTTTTATTTCCTGCGTCCAGACGAGTGAAGGGATGATGAGAGTGGAATGTGAGGGAGTGTGTGTGTTCCTGCTGCTCGTCCTCGCTGCACTCCACCACACTGTAAGAGCTTCTTATCTCATCTTATTACAATGTTCTGCTTTTTAACATCATGCTTCACACACAAACCAGATGTACAACTGCAACTATAACCTGTGTTCTGATTATCTTCTATCAGGATCAGACTCGATTTAGAGAAATCTTCACTTAAACATCACACTGTATATAGAATGATTGGTTTAGGTTATGTATGGGAGGGGTTTGGGTTATGATGTAATATAGTTAGAGTCACCAATTGTTTACAGGTAGATTATCTCACTTACTATATCAAAATTCCAGTGAATAGTTGCAGTATGAGAAGCTTGTGGACTGTGACACGAAACATCTCACCTGAGTTGCACAATCTAAAGGCAATATTACCCAACTCAAACAGTGTATGTAAACTTCTGAGCTCCTGGGAATGTGATGAAAGAAATAAAAGCTGAAATAAATCTTTCTCTCTGCTATTATTCTGAAATTTCAAATGATTAAAATGAAGCATCAATCCTCACTGACCTGAGACACGGAATGTTTACTCAGATTAGATGTTAGGAATTGTGAAAAACTGAGTTTAAATGGATTTGTCTAAAGTGTTTGTGAACTTCACCTCTATCTTTAATACTGTATTCTCCAGGTGAGAGCAGAGGAGAAGAAGCTGGACATGGCTCCTGATGCAGTAGACTAATACTTCTGGTAGGATAACAGACAAAATGCTGAAGGCTGCCATTGAACCCACCTGCCTGCTGCAGAAGGAACTCAATAATAAAGATGCATGATGTGTGGAATAACCAGTGGAGGTGCAGAAAGAACATTCCGGAAAAGGGAACATCTGATCACATCATGCTCTTACAGACTCACGCAAATTTGAGACCAAATTCAGAAAAACATTTAACCACTTGGTTTATAGTAAAGGCAGCAATAACGGACCTACAGTGAAGAATTTCCTTCAAGTTCTTCTTCCTTCAGTTCCTCCTGACAGACTCTCAAGCATCAAGGAACCGCTTCAAACCTCTGTAAGACCGTACTGTTCTACTTCCGGGCACCAGTAACGCCTACAAAGCAGATATATGGGGACCGCAGGTCCTGTCTGGAAGTCTACCAAAGCTAATACAAACCAAGTACTGCAATTGAAGTAGTGATTTAGAAGGTCGAGGCACCTACACATCACTTCCGTTCTGTGGTTAATGCTGAAGAGAACACGTAAATCTGGTTAACGCCCAGGGCTTATTCCAGCCTAGTCTTCACAGTGCAGAAGGTCAGATGTTGACCTGAAGATGATGTTTATAAAGAGATCACTCTAACACACTCACGCTCTCAGCAAACACACCTGCCCTTCTTCCACAGGTAAGATGATAAGCTGCTGCAATGCTCAGGTAGTTATGTAGGATCATGAAGGGATTTTTTCATCTAGATTTTGCAACAACATTAAAACTTAAAACCATAAGCTTGAAGTCAACAGTTAATTAGAGTGGATTGTTCCTCTGTCTTTTTCTCTGTTTCTGTGTCTCTAAGGAACACTGCAGATGCTGCATCCTCCACCTCACTGGTGTTTACACTGCTGGCTCTGATGGCCTCCTTGCTGACTCACTTTACTGTGATGGAGTGACTCACGTGTTCCTCTAAATGTTCCTATCAATTTATTACAACTTTTATAAGGCTTGGGATCGTCGTGTCACACCATCACACATTTTTGGCACATATTCTTATCCTGAGCAACTCACATTTGATCTCATTACACGTCTGAGCAGTTGAGGGTTTAGGGCCTCACTCAAGGGCCCAACAGGGGTAACTTGGTTGCGCAGGGAGCTGACCCCATGTGAAATCCGCCATGTTGGATGCTACGTGTTCATACACACTAGCAGTCAGGTCCACGTAGCCTATTACTCTGTCTTACATTATTATTATTACTTGTGTTGTTTATTTTATTTTGTTTTTATCAGGCCACACACAATAATAATAATACACACACACACACACAATAAACAGAGAGCTACATTACCATTCAGGCTACACGCACTGGACTGCTAGTGCGGATGAAGCATGGTCTGGCAACAGCAGAACAAAACAATGCGCGCTGCAGTGACAAGGCCAACTTCAAAGCCTTACTATTTTTTTTTTTCTGTAGCACATTTAATTTCTTTTAAAAAAAAATACACTCCTGATAAAACAGGGCGCTGCCTTGTGTACCGAAAGACAAATAAATATCACATGATATACAGTAAGTGCTAATGAAATGCATAAAATTACAACGAGTTTTTATTGTTGTCACCATGGCGCTCAGTCGCTTCCCCAGGTTAACTAGTTCTGATGATTCATGGAAAAAGTCTACAGTGAATAATAACTGAGATAAAAATTGAGAAATTCTAAAAAGTGAGTAATTAACAATTACTCAATTAGTAAAGTCTTAACACTGGTTTGGAAATCACCGTCACTCTGATGAGGTTGATGTGACTGCTGTATTACTGGTTTCTTTGACGTAAGGAGACAGGAAGTGGGAGAGAGAGGAAGGAAAGAGGAAGTAGTGAGTAAAGAGTTATTTCAGCTTGTGTTCTAGGAACCGTAAAGTTTTGTACCACGTGTCTGAACTGATTCATTGTTGACTCTGTACTTTTTGTCCAACACAAACACACACACGTCTCAGAAAGCAGCACAGTAGTTTATTTGTTCACATACTCAGAGGCTGTTTATTACTGATGTGAGAACATTTCATTAAACTTCTGAGATCCAGAGCACTTCTTCTTCTTCTTCTTCTTCTTCTTCCTCTTCAGCTCCTGGATCTTCTATATGATCTGGAATCATCAGTTCTTTTTTTGTAATAAGTGTTAGTCTTGTATGACTCTTGTTATGCTTTAGATGTGTGTGTGTGTGTGTGTGTGTGTGTGTGTGTGTGTGTGTTGTGTGTCCGGGTTAAATCCACCCAGCTTAGAGGGAAAGTACAAAACAAAAGAATAAATGAAGCGTGTGATAACGTGTGTGAGGTCTAATACTGAACTCCAAACCCTTAACGCTTTCCAGCTGTGTGAAGGAAGTGCGATGGTACAGTATGGAGGTTTATTTTTCAGATGACAAACAGCACACTGGATTTCTACAGATTTATTCTGTGTCATTTTTAAATGAATGAAATAAAAAACGAGACACACACACACACACTAATGACACAACAGATTTTAGTCAAAGATTTAAAACATGAATTAATTGAATAATAAGATTTTTTTACCCTAAAACAAGTAAAAATCCTATTAATCATTTAAACACATGCCATACATTCTCTGAAATATATTACGTAAAGCATATAATGGAATCTAACGCCAGTAGGCAGCGTTGGGTGAAGAGAGGTAGGGTGTTGTTTCTGAGCCGAGTCCTCTCTGTATGTACATGAAGGAGTTCTGTTCCCTCTGTCTTCTTACACTCTATTTACAGTAAATATTTGCCTCCTGGTGCAGTGAGAGAGAAGCGCATGAAAAGTTGTTGCCAGGGTGAGGATAAAGCCCTTCCCTCGTGTACACACTCATATCTGAAAAACCTGTGTTAGTTATACACACGAAAGTGTCGTGAGCATCACACACATGCATTAATATTATTTATAAAGAATATATGGATCATTTGAATAAAACCATAAGTTGGTTTCTAGTGTACAGATTCTGTGTAACATGTTTGAATCAGGGAAAGACTTTTACACTCAGGTTGTGTTTGTCTTCAATGTCATTTAAACTGTGTGTTAATGCTGACGGCACTGCCATTGTGTGTAGGTTTAATAAAGGAGCAAACAGTGCTGTCCTGTCTCACTGGTGTCTCTCAGCTTGTTTAATATTTCAGAGTTAACTTCAGTCCTACGCCCTCAGGTAAGTTCGTTGGCTCTCAAGTGGTGGTATCTGGAGTCCATCCTTTAAAAGCTGCCTGTGTTAGAGCTCAGTAATCAACCATGTAAGTCTGTTCATGTCTGGATTAGATCATGAAAGTGATTAACACTGAACCATGCTGGAGTGTTTCGATCAGAACTTTTGTTCCTGTAAAGACGAGACTTAGAGCCGTGTGATGGGAGGTGTGAGTGTGAGAGAGAGTCATCATCCAAGCTCACTGGTGTGCTCCCCTCAGTGTAAGAGACTTTATTCTACACTACACCAGGAGCTTTTCCCACAGCACCGTTCAGCAGTCCGATTGTACCCAGTCAGCACACACGCATCTCAATAATACTATCCAGTTGCTTATCCGCTGAGGATTCCATCTCATTATGAGACAACATTATAATAATCCATCACAGCTTTCATGTGGAGCGGTGATACTGACCAGCTAACGTTAACTCTGCTACACACACTAATAAAAAATAATAATAATAAGAGTAGGGAGAGTGAATAGACTATGTACACCAGATTGCTATTGTGAATGTCTACAGCAGAACAAAACCCCAAACACCCAACATGGCAGATTTCCTAGAATGCACTGCGGGGTGACTTCACAATCTCAAGCCCAATTAGTATTTAGTTTTCCTCACAGCACATTTTTATTCCCTTTTGTAAAAAATAAAAAAAAAACATGATAAGAAGTCCATGGAACCGTCTCAGGTACCAACATAAAAAAATAAATAACTGATCATATATACGAGGTGTTATCAAAAGGTTTTGAGATTAGCTCCGTATACAAACCCTGAATACAACATTTGCTGTACATCCTCCCGTAGACGCCGTAAAACCAGGCAGTAGAATTCGCTATGGACAGTGCAGCCCCTGGGGACAAATTCTCAATCCACATTGCCACAAATGTTGGAAAAGACGAGCACGCACTTGGTCAAGCTGCACACCTGCCACACAAGTTTGGTCAACAGTAATGATCCTCAACATGAAGACCAATATTTACGAGACTCAGGCCCCTGACACAATGTTCTTCTGTTCCTGGGTCAGCACCTGGGATGAACTCGCAGCAGCACAGCGATGTTCAAATCCCATGTGAGGATCTCCTGATTCCTCGGCGCTTCGCTATGTGCAGCCTTGTGCTGCCATTCGTTGGCGTGGCCATAAAACTAGTCTTTTGATACCCATTTAAAAGTGTTAATGAAAGAAATAAAATTATAATGAGCTTGTGCTTTATCATTATTAACACCACAGCCAGCCAGTCGCCTCCCTTCCTCGGGCTAACTCTTCCTTATGCGGAGGTAAAGAGATTTCATTAAAAGCCTGAGATTCAGAGAAGTTCTTCATCTCTTTTGTCTCCCCTGAATCTTCTGTATGATCTGGACTCATCGTTCTTTTGTATAGTAATAAGCATTACTCTTATATGACTCTGTTATAATTTTATGTATGTGTGTGTGTGTCTGTGTGTGTGTGTGCGCAGGTGTGTGTCCGGGTGAAATCCACCCAGCAAGAGGGAAAGTGTTGTAGTGAAAGACTGGAATGAGCGGTGATGTCATGTGTGTGAGGTCTAATACCAAACTCCAAATCCTTAACGCTTCCAGTTGTGTGAAGTGCTTTGTATGGTACAGAGGTGTTCATTTTTCAGATGATGAACAAGCACACTGGATTTCATGATTTGTTCTGTGTCATCTACCAGTTTAGTTCACTGTGTAAAATCTTATGATTTTTTGTCCCTGAAAAAATTATAGTATCAGGAACAAAAATAATGGATGTTCAACCCCTGATAGTATCTAATGATCCAGTTCAGCCTAAAAGCTCCACATATGTAGAGCTACTGTCCAGTGCTTTACAGGTATAGGACAGAGAATTGTAAACTTATCAACATCAAGCTAAATCAACAACGGTTTGTTAGATCCAATCCAACTAGATTACTAAAAACGATACATGCAGCTGGAGAGCTGTTTCTAAACCTATTAATTCCTCACTCTGATGAATAATTTAATCTAAACCCTAAATCAATCAATTACAGACCGACAAAAAACCTTATATCTAAAACATTAGAACAGGTGGTGTCGTTCTCAAATACGCCGATTCTTAAAGGAAAACAATATCCTCAAGAATTTCAGTCAGTTTCAGGCCCCATCATATATAGAAACTGCACTAGTTAAAATTACTAACAGACTTTTTGTAGATCTGCATGAGAACTGTCCAGTGTGTGCCAGTGAAATATGGGGTCCCATTAAGCGTCAAGTTTAGACCTCTGCTGTTCTCTATATATACTGATGCTTCCTATAGATAACACCAATAGAAGACATGGGATTAGTTTCCCCACTGCTATGCTGATGATATTCATATACATCTCATCAAAACCAGGTGAAATATGCAAGTTATGATCAGATTCACCAAGATATTTGAGCGATTCTGCTTTGTGATGATCCGGTTTATCAAAGCAATGCCAACCTTAGAGGACTTTGAGATCACAACAATTCCTCTAATTAATACACACACAAATATGCTTTTTTTTTTAGTTGGTTATATCATCTGGCTTAATTTTTCATACCTGGTACTGCGAACTATTCCTGCAATCTCGGAATCCAGCACGGCTTTTGGATAAACTGGAAGTTCTTGGTGCCTATTCCTTGTCTTCATCACTAATTTTATAGCCAAAGTACATTTGATATGCTTTCTCTACAAGAGCAGCCATTGATCCTCACTGAGGTGTAAGTGTATACAAATGTAGCTAAATGTAGCTAAATGTATTGCGGCTGTTGTGACAACGATGAAACGTACTGAGCAAAGTCCTGTAAAAAGTCTACAGCCTCTAGCTTACCTGCTGCATAGCTATTGAGACAGTGCTACCAGTGCAAACTACCAGTGAACCAAGCCAACCTGCCCTCATTCTGTTTCAGATGAGTGAAATTAGTTCACTCTCTTCAAGGGGAGTCAAGTATTCTAGGTTCTGATGTGATGTGGTTAGTTCATCATCTGTATCACTTAAATTGTCTGGTTTCAAAGTCTGATATTTACAATTTTGTCACTGAAAAATTTCCTCACTACTGCATGATGCTGTTGTGGAGATTTCTGCAGTGGTCTTGTTTCTAGTTAATTTAGCTACGGTATTAAATAAAAATCTAGGATTATTTTTGTTATTTTCGATAAGTTTCTTAAGAGTTTCTTATCTCTAATCATTTTCCTTTTAACTGGAGCTCCATTATCTAAGGAACGAAATGTCATCTCTAAGTGTTCGAGTTCTGTGGAGTCAGATGGTGATCCAGTTGATAACTCTGGGAGATTGTTGATAAAGCTCTGTGTGGTATCTTGATGTAGAATGTGTAATGCTGAATGCAGTAGCTTTTATTTAACAGAATTTTCACGCGATCAAAATGAAATATACACATTAATAAGGCTATATACCACCAGATGTGTAAAATACTGTTTCTGGAATTTAACATGATTTAAAGCATATATTGTTTTCATATTTAAAAAGGGTTTGATATTTTAACTTTTAACTTTTTTCACTAGGGGTAACTACATATCTGGAGTGATGTTTAAATGACCTGGTATTTACTCAATCGGTTTTCATAGAAATATGAACAGATATAACACTGGAGATGAGAATTAATGACTCTGCCAAATCACATACATTTTTTATATCCCTTAATTTACACAGCAATCGGCGTTGCTACTTCCTTAACTCTTAAACTTTTGTAAGCTAAGTTCTCGTGCAGCCGTGTGTACTGGGAGCAGGACTCTGTTGCTGGGCAAAAGACAAGACAAAATGGGGAAAAAATAGATAGATACGGTTATTACTGTTTAGCTGGCTAACTGCTGCCCAGTGTGGTAACATGAAGCATAAGTATGGTCAGGGTGTATAACGATAAGCAGAGACACACCAGCTTCACATATATAAGGTTAACTGTCTGAAATCCCTCTAAGTTAACTGAAAGATTGTCTCAACTCATTTATTGTCTATAGCGCTTTATCATGTATACAGGGTTGCTGGGGGCCTGGAGCTAGGGCATTTGGACATATGGAGGAAACCGGAGTACCCAGAGAAAATCCACCAAGCACAGAGAGAAGAACCGACTTAAGCTACTATCAGGCATTTAACTGAAACATTTTTTATTAAAAATAATACTAACCGCCTATCTTCACCCTAAGTTCAATTTGATAGCATCGGTCCAAAAAGGGGGGGGGGGGGGGGTCCCATAAAACCACATGATTTTATCTCAGGGAAGGTAAAAATCATCACTAAAAATAGGAAACCACATCTCCAGAAATGTATTCATATGATTATTTGTGATAAAATGATCCTATATTCAGGGTAGCGGGGGCCTGGAGCCTATCATAGGAGGGGATCCCAGTCCTCTATAGCAAAATAATATGTACTGCAGATCAGCCTTTTAACGGTTCTGGCCCTTAGAATTAGGCAACAATCCCTGTGGTTCTAATCTCTCGATGGCTCCGTATGCTACTCTGTTTACTGGAAACAGGTCGATTAGCATAACATAAGAGTGTGTAGCTAAACATCTTTCTCACCACATTACAGCAAAACTACTAACTGTGTTCTTTTCAAGTTACCACCACAGATTCTCAACATTCTTATGTCTTACTCAAGGGTATTTATATCTCATTTGGAGGGATATTAATCCACCTGTAGTTGGGAGCAAAGAGGCACAAAACCTCAGCTTGTGTATAGCTTGGCTGTAGGATTTAATCCACAGCACCTGGCCTCTGTGGAGTTATAGGTTACTCCCGGCAATAAGCGCCATCCAATGACCTGTTTAAAAGTTTTCACAGTTGCGCACAAAGCACAATAAATTTAAACTTTATATTTTTACAAAACAAAACATTTTTTTAATGGGGTGTCTTATTTCAAATTTCAAGTTTTAACTGCATATGATTTTATTTTATGTCCATCAATTTTTAACTTTTTACACCTGCATCTGTCATTTAGTCATAAATAACAGAGAAAACAGAAATGAATAACAGGACATTATCACCATTATTTAGCTGATATAATGGAGAATCCATTTAGATATAATCAAAGATAATAGGAGATATACTTCCAGTAATATTGTTCAAAGTTTTTTGGCAGCATACAAAGATCATGGAGAATAGGAGCAACACAGATGGCATTGTTGGACCAACGTTGGGCCAGTGGCGGAATCCACAGAGTTGGGTATGTATAGTTCATTTAATGTTATTGATGTACTAGATTGCTAACCAACCCTCATAGATGGCATCATTGAGAGAGCCTGCTGCACAAAGCTAAAGCAACATAATTTAAAATATAAAACCACTATATAATGGACAAAATGACCCAACATATGCACTGCAATTGGCTCAAAGTTGGGCCGAAGTTGGGCGGTTACGCTGGGATACGCGAAGAAGGAATTTCACTGTGCTATAATGTATATGTGACAAAATAAAGACTTTACTTTACTTAAGGTAGGAGGTGAAAAGATTTGTGTCCAGGGTGTGACAGGCCTGTAGAGATTTTCCTTGGCTGTTTCCTGGTTCTTGTAGCGTACAAGTCATGGAGAGGGGGCAGAAAAGTATTTTTTTGCTGGTTTTACTGTTTTACTGCAGTCTGTTCCTGTCTTGCTTATGGCTAAGAAACCAGGAAGAAGATGAAGAAGATATCTGTGTGCATTAAAATAAACTCTCGCTCACCAGTAATCTGCTGCTGGAGTGCAACAGGAAAAGGAAGCGAGAGAGAGAGGAGACGAAAACGACAGCAAAAATCACTAAGCAACCACAGAAGTGGTTAGTAACATGCGGTGAAGGTTATGTGGTGTGTCTCCCTTTAGGGACTCTATAAAAGGAATGATTGATTACACAACAGTTGCACCCCAGCAGCAGATTACTGGTGAGCGGGAGGTTTTTTTATGCACACAGATATCTTCTTGTCATCTTCTTCCTGGTTTCTTAGCCATAAGCAAGACAGGAACAGACTGCAGTAAACGGTACAACCAGCAGGTAAAAGAAAACACTGGAGCTTTTCTGCCCCTCTCCATGACTTATCACATACATTGGATTAAATTTTGATCGTGTTACTCTTTTAAGATTTTTTGTCTTTTCATGTTTCATTTTTTCATTTCTTTATTTTATTTGCTCTTTGTCACGCTTGTGTAGATATACCTTAATAAAAGGGTTATCTCCCATTCTGAGGACGTTGCTAGCATTTATGTTTTTTTATACATTATTTTCTTGATTTTTGTGTGACTTTTTCTGCGTTGATCCCAAGTCAAAAAGTCCTGCTTTTGGTTGGTCAGTATAATGTTATGCGCTGCTTTACCAGACATAATACCTGGGTTAAGTCTACCTACTGATGCACATCTCACTGATAACTGATGATTTTTTGCTAAATGACATGGTCTCTTGAAAGTGAATAAATTATTTAAAGTCAAACTATATCCATCCCCACATTATGCAACAAAATGCTACAGTATAACATATGTTATGCCATGTTTTAACGTATATAATGGAACCTAAACCCAATAAGCAGCATTAGGTGAAGTCGGGAAGGGCATTTAGTCGACTCCTTTCTGTACATCAAGGAATTTGGTTACATCTGTATACATTTACATATATTTTATTTAATTTAAGTCTGAAGTTTAAACCAGGCACTTGAGACAATCTGCTGAACTCTCACGCTTTAAAGTGAGGCTCAAGGTGACCTTGGGTGACCAGAAAGGACAACTGAAACTAACTATTATTATTATTAATATTATTATTTATGAACTCAGGTTTCATACACTTTATTTAAATATTTGACTCGTGGTGCAGTGAGAGAGAGGCGTGTAATATTAAAGTTGTTGTACAGGGTGAGGATAAAGCCCTTCCCTCAGTGTGTACACTACCAGTCAAAAGTTTGGACATGTCTACTTTTTTTCTTTATTTTCATTGTTTTAACCATTGTATTTGCTGAAGACATTGAATTTATGAACAAATATGGAAATATTTAGTCAATGAAAAATTTGGCAAATAACCATATGTTTCATATTTTGGATTCTTCAAAGTTGCCACCTTTTGCTTTGATGTCAGCTCTCTCTCAGTCTCAGACTCTGACAGAGACGTCCATTTCATCATAGCATTGGATAGTTTTGGTGACTTTTGGTTTCCTAAAGTAATGCTGAACTCTTGTCTCTTTCCTTCACTGAATATTTTTTGCCATAATATGGATTTGCACAGTAGAGTAGCTGCAGTAGCACTAATAGTGGTGTAGACTCTGTATCCGCTCTTCTTCTGTACAAGACAACTGATGGTCTAAAGCATATTCAGAAGACTAGAACTGTCACAGATTAACTCTTGCCAAATCAAACCTGTGAACTGAAAACCATTCCAGACATCTTCATCATTAATGTACGATATATAAAAAATAAAGAAAAACAAAAACACTAAAGAAGAAGGATTAGTCAAATGCTTAACTAATAGCGTACACTCGTATCTTAAAACCTGAATGTCATGATATTACATATCTATCTATCTATCATCTATCTATCTATCTATCTATCTATCTATCTATCTATCTATCTATCTATCTATCTATCTGTCTGTCTATCTATCTGTCTATCTATCTATCTATCTATCTATCTATCTATCTATCTATCTAATTATTTATCGAAAAATAAGAGACCACTGCAAAATAATTAGTTTCTTATGTTGGTGAGATGAACAGTTTTGTTCTATTGCCTGTGTTCGTCTTCACGTCATTTAAACTGTGTGTTAATGCTGAACACGGCACTCGCTCAGGTTTAATAAAGGAGTTAAACAGTGCTGTCCTGTCTCACACTGGTGTCTCTCAGCTTGTTTACTTCAGAGTTAACTTCAGTCCTCCGTCCTCAGGTCTGCTGGCGCCCTCAAGTGGTGGTATCTGGACAGTCCATCCTTTAAAGCGTTCAGGTTAGAGCTCAGTAATTCCATCCTGAATGTAAGTCTTTGCTCCATGTCTGGATTAGATCATGCGAGTGATTAACACTGAACCATGCTGAGTGTTCTCTGATCAGAACTTCTTTGTCTCCTGTAAAGACGAGGACGAGAGCCGGTGTGATGGGAGGTGTGAGTGTGAGAGAGCTCGTCTTCATCCTGCTCACTGTGTGCTCCCTCAGTGTAAGAGTAAGATCTTTATTCTACACTAATTCAGGAGCTTTCTCCCACAGCACTGTTCAGCAGCTCTGGATTGTGACGGGACAGAAGGTGCTGATTAGTTTTTCTGGGTTCCATGATCTCACACACACGCACACACACACACTCACTGTAAAATCAGACCTACTGTAGATGTCAACTGTGTTAAGCCTAATCATTGCCTGAAGGACATGAACACAAATGTGCAGGATTTGATTATCAACTTTTCCACAGCCGAGATGAAAATGAGAGAAAATCGTTCAGGAAACTGAATCTGTGAACCAGTCCGGAACTACAGCAGCCTGATGGAAACCAGTATTGTCCCAGTGTATCATGGCTGTACACACTAGTCATTACACACGATCTCAATAATTATCCAGGACTGCCAGCAGGAGCATGGTGCAGTCTGGATCAAGGGTGGCATGCTGGTGGAGGATCCCTCACTCATCAATGTTATATCATCTTCCTGCTCATCAGTGTTGCTGATGTCTTCTGCTGTAGGATGTGGTCAAGTTCTGAACTAACAGAAGTCCTGAAGGGATTTACTGTAAAAATTTACTGTAACTCCAAATGAAGTGTGTGTGATCTGGCAGAGGAACATGGAGCAGGCAGTTACAGCAGAGAGCAGGATGTTAATGACTTAAAGTTCTGATGTTCGTCTCTGAAGGTCCAGATTATAGATTCAGCGGCACGCTTTACCCAGGAGCAAATAGAGTTAAAGCAATCATGTTAGAAATGATTTGTCTCCTTGATGTTGTCCTTCCTCTAACGTTTCCTGAACTGACCCTGGCCCTTTAATCTGTCCTGAGGTTCTATTTTCCCCTCTCAGTGCTGCAGCAGGTACATGACTGACGTTTGTGTGAAGTTGGAACGTGTTAGCTTTTGTGCAAAAGCAACAGCTACTGATACTCTGTGGGGAAGATAAATATGTGGAGGAGAACCAATGGGGAATACAATGTGATAGTTGAGTCCATTACATTGTATTTCCCATTGGGTTTATGTGCATGCTGTTGTATTGTCCAGGTGAGAGCAGAGGAGAAGAAGCTGGACATGGCTCCTGATGCAGTAGACGACGACTTCTCAGAGTGTCGAGACAAAATGCTGAAGGCTGTTACTGAACCTGACGGCCTGCTGCAGAAGGAACTCAATGCTAATAAAGAGTTTAAGGATGTGTGGAATAAATCCAGTGGAGGGTGCAGAAAGAACATTCGTGGTGGAACATCTGATCACATCAGTGCTCTACAGACCTACGCAAATTCTGAGACTAAATTCAGAAAAACATTTAACGACTTGGTTTATAGTAAAGGCAGCAATAACGTGACCTACAGTGAAGAATTTCCCTTCAAGTCTCTTCAGTTCCTCCTGACAGACTCCCTGCGACTGCTGAACCGCTCAAACCTCTGTAAGACCGTGTTCTACGGCACCAGTAACGTCTACAAAGCAGATATGGGGACCGAGGTCCGGTTCGGGAAGTTCACCAAAGCTAATACAAAACCAAGTACTGCAATTGAAGTAGTGGATTTAGAAGGTCGAGGCACCGTGTTTAACATCACTTCCTGTTCTGTGGTTAATGTTGAAGAGAACACGTGTAAATCTGAGCACGTCCAGTGGCTTATTTCTCCAGCCGAGGTCTTCACAGTGCAGAAGGTCAGAGATGTTGAATCTGAAGATGATACAGCGTATAAAGAGATCACTTTAACACACTCACGCTTCCTCAGCAAACACACCTGCTCCTTCTTCCACAGGTAAGATGATAAGCTGCTGTACGTTCAGGTAGTTATGTAGGATCATGAAGGGATTTTTCATCTTAGACTTTGCAACAACATTAAACTTAAACCATAAGCTTGAAGTCAACAGTTAATTAGAGTGGATTGTTCCTCTAAAGTCTTTTTCTCCCTGTTTCCTGTGTCTCTTAAGGAACACTGCAGATGCTGCATCCTCCACCTCACTGGTGTTTACACTGCTGGCTCTGATGGCCTCCTTGCTGACTCACTTTACTGTGATGGAGTGACTCACGTGTTCCTCTAAATGTTCCTATCAATTTATTACAACTTTTATAAGGCTTGGGATCATCATGTCACACCATCACACATTTACATTAATTAAAGTTTTTAGTCAAATGTAAACAATGCTTTTGCTGCTGTTTATCCGTTGAGAGCCTCCACGTTCCCATTATGAGACAACAGCACTTGGTCAAGCTGCACACCTGCCACACAAGTTTGGTCAACAGTAATGATCCTCAACATGAAGAACGGGTCATTTACGGAGATCTCCGCAGTCTCTGACACAATGTTCCTTCTGTTCCTGGGTCAGCAATCTGGGGATGAACTCGGCAGCAGCACAGCGCATGTTCAAATCCCATGTGAGGATCTCCTGGACTCCTCGGCGCCTGCCATGTGTGCAGCCTTGTGCTGCCATCTGTTGGCGTGTTACAAAACTAGTCTTTTTGATACCCATTTAAAAGTGTTAATGAAAGAACTAAAATTAAAGAGCTTGTGTTTATCATTAACACCACAGCGCTCAGTCGCTTCCCTTTCCGCTTAACTTTCCTGTGGAGGTGAAAGATTTCATTAAAGCTCTGAGATTCAGAGAAGTTCTTCATCTTCTTTGTCTCCTGAATCTTCTGTATGATCTGGACTCATCAGTTCTTTATGTATAGTAATAAGCATTACTCTTATATGACTCTGTTATCCTTTATGTATGTGTGTGTGTGTCTGTGTGTGTGTGCGTGTGTGTGTGTCCGGGTGAAATCCACCCAGCAAGAGGGAAAGTGTTGTAGTGAAAGACTGGAATGAAGCGGTGATGTCATGTGTGTGAGGTCTAATACTAAACTCCAAATCCTTAACGCTTTCCAGCTGTGTGAAGTGCGATGGTACAGAGGTTCATTTTTCAGATGATGAACAGCACACTGGATTTCTACAGATTTATTCTGTGTCATTTCATCACAGTTTAGTACTAAAAACTTTATGATTTTTGTCCCTGAAAAAAATTATAGTATCAGGAACAAAAATAATGGATGTTCAACCTCTGATAGCATCTAATGATCCAGTCCAGCCTAAAGCTCCACATATCTAGAGCTACTGTCCAGTGCTTTACAGGTATAGGACAGTATAGGTCTGTAAACTTATCACCACGGCTAAATCAACAACGTGTTTGTTAGATCCAATCCCAACTAGATTACTAGAAAACTGATACATGCAGCTGGAGAGCTGCTTCTAAACCTTATTAATTCCTCACTCTATTTAGGTCACGCACCTAAACCCTAAATCAATCAATTACAGACCGATTTCAAACCTTTATATCTAAAACATTAGAACAGGTGGTGTCGTCTCAAATACGCGCATTCTTAAAGGAAAACAATATCCTCGAAGAATTTCAGTCAGGTTTCAGGCCCCATCATAGTATAGAAACTGCACTAGTTAAAATTACTAATGACTTTTTGTAGATCTGCATGGAGAACTGTCCAGTGTAATGCCAGTGAAATATGGGGTCCCACAAGGGTCAGTTTTAGGACCTCTGCTGTTCTCTATATATACTGGATGCTTCCCATAGATAACACCAATAGAAGACATGGGATTAGTTTCCACTGCTATGCTGATGATACTCCGTTATACATCTCATCAAAACCAGGTGAAATATGCAAGTTATGATCAGATTCACCAAGATATCTGAGCTGGATTCTGCTTTGTGATGATCCGGGTTTATCAAAGCAACAATGCCAACCTTAGGAGGACTTCGAGGACGACAACAATCTCCTGATTAATACACACACAAACATGCTTCTGCTGTATCACACCGTGCACTGTACATAACTGCAGAAAGGACTTTGTTCATATCTCACCCTGGTGTTTAGAACAATCTATAATCACACACTCCGTTATCACCCAAATGAGGATGGGTTCCCAGTTAAGTCTGGTTCCTCTCAAGCTTTCTTTCTCAAACCATCTAAGGGAGTTTTTCCTCACCACAGTCGCCTCATTGTTCATTGTTAAAAGCGCTATACAAATCAAATTTAACTGAGGTTAATAATGAATGAAATAAAAATGAGGAGCCGAGACATTAAAAAGCAGGAAATTTTACACTATGTTTCCTCAGCGCTGTCGGGTTTCCTCCAAAAACATCTGAACTGGTGACTTTACACTCATTTCCCTATATGTGTGTGTGTGGTGATAGATCCACCTGATGCCGAGTGTTAAGCACATATTCTAACGGAAAATAAATGAAAGACTGGAATGTTCTGAATGAACACCAGAGACTTTGGGAATCGTTCACAGTTTAATGAAATAAAAGTGTTTAGTTAAATAAAACTCAGATCCTCTTTTCACGACCCAAAACACGTGCGCGTGGCCCGTCCTGACTAAACCGGATACACGCTAGTGCAGGAGGTGGAGCTTTCTGAACTCACCGCAGGATGATTGACAGGAGAGTGGCCCCGCCTCCTCGTCCTGACTGGTTAGATGGAGGTGTGGTTTCTCTGGTTTCCCGAGCAGCACCGAGGTCAGACTTTCTCCTCTGAGACGATGCTTTTGCCAAATGTTACACAATAAGCAACTCTCAGAAATGTAACACACACATACACGCGCGCACGCGCACACGCACGCGCACACACACGCGCGCGCGCACACAGTCACTCAGGTCCATCCTAACTTTAAAAAAGACTGAAGTCAGCTGTTAGAATCCTGTAAGGAACATTCCAGAAACTTCTGGAAAAACACTTTGTTCTGTGAAAGTCTCTGCTTTTAAACACACACACACACAGAGTCTGACAGACACTCCAGATATCAATTATCTAGTCAATTAATTTAAACATTGATTCATTGATACATTAATATATTATTTATTCAATCTAGACACATTTGCATACGGAATTGATCAGCAAAGATAACAATTTTTTTTTACTAATCACTTAACCCCAAACTAGATCAAACCCCAGATTTTTATTTATTTATTTTTGTTGCAGTTTTCAGAATAAACCAATGCCGTAAATTGTCTAAAATAGATTTAGTATATAATGAAGCACATGGAATCTTAACCCCAGTAGGCAGCGTTGGGTGAAGTGAGGTAGGGCGTTGTTTCTGAGTCGAGTCCTCTCTGTATGTGTACTCCTCTTCTGAGTGGACTTCTGTTCCCTCTGTATACACTGGAGAAACACACACACACTCTTTACATCTATTTCATTTCATTTGATTACAGTCTGAAGTTAAAACTGTAAAGCAGTCCAGTTTGTGACTCGTGACCCAGTTCCATGTGGTTACTGGATTACAGCCCACACGGCTGCACTGGAGAATCCTGCACTAAATCTTCTCATTCCCGGGACTCGAGACAAGCTGCTGAACTCTCGCGCTCCAAAGTAAGGCTTATTTCTGCTTATTGACTAAAAGCTGTCTTCTTACACTCTATTTACAGTAAATATTTGCCTCCTGGTGCAGTGAGAGAGAAGCGTGTAATATGAAAGCTGTTGTACAGGGTGAGGATAAAGCCCTTCCCTCGGTGTGTACACTCATATCTGAAAACCTGTGCTAGTTATACACACGAGTGTCGTAGCATCACACACATGCATTAATATTATTTCTATAAAGAATATATGGATCATTTGGAATAAACCATAAGTTGGTTTCTAGTACAGATTCTGTGTAACATAAGTTTGAAATCAGGGAAAGACTTTACACTCAGGTTGTGTTTGTCTTCACGTCATTTAAACTGTGTGTTAATGCTGAACACGGCACTCGCTCAGGTTTAATAAAGGAGTTAAACAGTGCTGTCCTGTCTCACACTGGTGTCTCTCAGCTTGTTTACTTCAGAGTTAACTTCAGTCCTCCGTCCTCAGGTCTGCTGGCGCCCTCAAGTGGTGGTATCTGGACAGTCCATCCTTTAAAGCGTTCAGGTTAGAGCTCAGTAATTCCATCCTGAATGTAAGTCTTTGCTCCATGTCTGGATTAGATCATGCGAGTGATTAACACTGAACCATGCTGAGTGTTCTCTGATCAGAACTTCTTTGTCTCCTGTAAAGACGAGGACGAGAGCCGGTGTGATGGGAGGTGTGAGTGTGAGAGAGCTCGTCTTCGTCCTGCTCACTGTGTGCTCCCTCAGTGTAAGAGTAAGATCTTTATTCTACACTAATTCAGGAGCTTTCTCCCACAGCACTGTTCAGCAGCTCTGGATTGTGACGGGACAGAAGGTGCTGATTAGTTTTTCTGGGTTCCATGATCACACACAGACACACACACACACACACCGTAAAATCAGACCTAGATGTCAACTATGTTAAGCTGATCATAACCTGGAGGAGAAGAACACAAATGCACAGGATTCGATCACTGATCTTCCACAGCCGTGATGAAAATGAGTGAAAAACATTCAGGAAGAACGAAGCTGAATCTGAATTTGTGTGTGAACCAGTCAGGAACCGCAGCAGCCTGATAGACACCAGCATTGTCCTCGTGTATCATGGCTGCTCTGGTTGTGCTGGCTCGCTCTGGTCTAGTCAATGCACACAATCTCACAAATTATCCAGGAACGCCAGCAGGAGCTTGGTGCAGTCTGGAGCAAAGCTGGCATGCTGGAGGAAGATTCAATTCAGTAAGAAATAAAAGTAGGAGATTGGAGTGATGAGGAAAGATGTAGAAGACAGAGTTAGATGGAGACAGATACTCTGTTGTGGTGACCCCTAACAGGAGCAGCTAAAAAAAAGAACGATTGAGTGACTGCAGCCACATGTCCTCAGGAAACAGCTGTCTGCATCAGGCAACTCCAAGACAACAACAGGCAACTCTTCACAGTAAAGTGAAACACGTCCCAGTCATCACATGCATCCGACGCAGACAACACGGACTGCCATGTGATGAGATCTCCAACCACAAACAGGGCACAGGATGAGTCAGACAGGTCCATGGAGCAGAGGTGGTCTGGATCCCTCACTCACTCATGGTATATCACCTTCCTGCTGACCAGCGACATTCACAATGTACATATGCTGATGTGTTCAGTTGTTGAGATTCTGATGCATCAGCGTCTGATCCTCATAATTTGGTTAGATTCTTTGTATCTCGGATGAGAATGATATTTCCATCTCTTCCTCTTCTGCTTCCATTGGTCAACTGTAAACATAAGAGCATATAGCAACTCCAGATGAATTGTGTGTGTGTGATCTGGTAGAGGAATCAGATTAAACAGTCTACAGTGAAGCACCTCAGGTTCAGCTGCACTCGTTACCCAGCACCCCTCAGTGACACCCCAAGGATAAGGCCAGGGGCAACTAGACATGCATCGATCACTTTAGAAATGATTCATGTCATTGTTGTTGCCCTT
>QNUK01000800.1:142500-150000 GCA_013621035.1 Clarias magur
GGCTTAAGTTTATACAACAAAACAATTAATAAAGAGAAAATGTGCTAAAGATGAGGAACATGGAACATGTGGAGAAGCCTAACTATTCCAAGGAAGCTGATGGCACGGGAGAACCTCGCAGGTCAGAACCTTATCCTGATTCACTTTCTAGCCCACGGACATCAAAGCCACCTCATCAGAGTTGATTCTATGGATCACCCTATCCCAACTCTTACTCTAACACAGGAAACAATCAGAGATTTGGAAGAAGGTGAGAGAGGAGGAGAAGATGGAAGAAGAGGAGGAGGAGGTGGAGGAGGAGGAGGAGGGAGAGTGACAGCACTACCCGTGTCATGTATCTTGGGTGGAATTCAAACCCAGGGTGCTGAGCAGGCAGGCAGGAGCTCGGCTCCGCTCGCTGAACTTCACAGTGCCATCAGACCACAGACGGGACAAACGCAGACACGTAAGTCCATCTGGTCTCTCTTGACTTGACTCCTAGCATATCACTGCCTCCTTGTTGTGTATGTGTAGTATCACCTTGCACACTTTCAGTTCCTCACTCAGTATTGTAACAACAGGTTTAAAAAGGACAAATGCTTCCCTAACTATATTTATTTTATTTTGTTTTGAAAATGACTTGTGATGATAACAAGGGATTGTTTAACCAAACCCCCAAACCTCAAAGCACTAAGCATCATGAGGAGAGAAGTCTGTTTCTGAGACATGACAAGCCTGAATGCAGGATGGATGTGTCAGCTACTGTAATTTATTAGTGTTAATGAGCTTTTTCCTGCTTTGTTGCACAGGACTTGATCAGGGTGTCGTGCATTATACAGGCATGTAAATCCCCAGTGCAGATGGGGCACTCCTCTGGATGTTTACATAATCATCGGTACGGATCGTTTTGCTTTGGGTTTATTAATATCCCGTGGATGATGAAAGCTGATTCAGATCCGTTAGTCAGAAGATGATCTCTTCCGTGACTGAGATGATTCAGACCTCTCTTCTTAGACCTTGCTACAAAAAATGGCATTCCTGTTTTTGGAAGAAAAGGCATTTCCAGGTTCCCAGTTCAGCAGTAAAGAGAAACCTGTAGCACAAAGAGTCAGTGCTCCCATCTGCAGAGCTTTGACAGACACCAGCATGTGCAGTTTGTCATCTGATCTTTCTTGGCTTGGACTTGCTCATCCACTGCAAAGTGAACATTTCTCTCTCCATTCCATCTATAGCGCGGTCGGGCCAACCCGAGGTTAGTGACGCTGCTCTAAGAGCAGCTTCGGTATTGCCAGAGGATTTTATAGTCTTTTGTATGTTTGATGGTCTGAAAATAAAACTCTGGAATGGGCAATTGTGCCAGACTGCCTTAAAAAGTGAGTTTTTGGAGTGGATATGAGATGATTTAGCACACTGAAGACAGTAACATCACACTCCACTAGTGAATAAAGGAGCCTGGCTGCTGTTCACATGCTCATGCTTTTAAACCAGATGATCTGGTTAATGCTGGCCTGAACCTTAGTGATTTATGTAGAGCTAAAAATTGACCATGGAGGGTGAGACACATCTATGCGAGTTTGTCCAACACACATCTATGTCCTTTTTTTCCCCTCCTAGTGATTGTTCCATATCGTATTAGACACATGATCAAATCTATTTAGTCACTGGATTTATATAAAATAATAATAAATAATAATAATAGTATTATTATTATAAATAATATTATTTCCATTAACACATTTCAATTGTCTCTTCTTCCTTTTCCTCTTAGGCTTAAGTCTGAGCAGAAATCCATTTGAATAAGGAGAAACAGGTGTTGAAAAGCTAAAGAAGAGCCATTGACAAGATTTTTACAAACAGGTAACAATCTGATAGCAGCATAACATGAGATAAGTGAATCTGACTGACTGAATAAGAAAATTATAATTTCCCTTTTATTGCAACTATAATCAAGAACCAGGAGAAATATCAACACATCCTAACTGAGGAAACCATGGAGCATCTTCCACAGACAAAAGGCAAAGGGCTGTTGATGTTTGCAAGGCGCCGTCAAAGGATTGATGAAATTGCTGCAGAACACGAGGAGCTGAGAAGTAAAGGCATACCTGTAGAAGCATTTGTGGAACCTGAAGTTGATGCATCTTTAAAACCTCCACCACAGCAAGACATTCCCCCTTTCCAGCAAAATGCACAAAGCCAGCAGCAACTGAAGTATCAAGATCTTCAAACTCAACAGCAGATCATTCATCAACTAAACACTGGTATAAATGGCCTGGATTCCTGTCAAGATTTTTCAGCATCCAAACCCCTGGTGTCCAATAGAACAGCTAGGCCTTTCCTCAGTGATTTAAATCCATCCCAAAGCCCAACTATGAAGAAATCTGAAACTATTTTCAGAGTTCCTGTTCCCGTAAACACAAGTCCACAGGTGTGGTCACCTACAGGAGATATCATTGCCTCTCGTGATGAACGGATTGCAGTACCAGCTATCAAGACTGTAATTCTGCCTGAAATGAAAAGAAGAGGTGCAAATAAAATCAACTCTGCAGAACCTGCAGAGGAAGACTACTTCAGTCTTGGTGCAGAGGCTTGCAATTTTATGCAAGCTCCAACCATCAGACAAAAACATCCTCCACCAGTCCTTCCCAAGCCTACAATCAACCCACATTGTCCACCCTGGTCTGCAGAAGACAATGCCATACCTAGTCCCCTAACACCATCCAGTCCTCTTCCTGCACAACAGAACTGGGCACCACCTCAGCCACTGCCAGCTACCAAACCCTGGGCTCCTTCATCACCTCATCCCATGCCACAGCAGCATGTGTCTAACTATCTACCATCTAGACCTTCACCTAAACCCTCATGGTCATCAGAACCACAACAGGCACTCACTACTGCAGTTCCCCTGCAGTCAAAGCGCCCGTGGACTAAACCACAAATTGATACCAGTTCTGTGGCTTCCTGCCCACCCCCACAAGCAAGGTCTTATGTCCGGCCATCCAAAGCTCCTCCAGTTTCTACAATCTCAGAAATAGGCTCCTCTGATGGTCCAGTCTTTAAAGGGAAAGGTGCAGAGCTCTTTGCTAGACGACAGACCCGTATGGAAAAGTTTATCGTGGATGCTGAGACTGTCCAGGCAAACAGAGCCAGATCCCCCTCACCCACACTGTCCATGCCAAGTACTTGGAAATATTCCTCTATAATCAGAGCCCCTCCTCCAGCCTCCTATAACCCCATAGTGTCCCCTTTCTACCCCCTAGCAGCACAGAAGCAATCTCCTGCTCCAACTAGCCCAAGTCGAAATCAAAAAGAAAAGAAGGAGAAACCAAAGAGGGCAACAACGCTCAGTGTTATGGATGTGATGAAGCATCAGCCATACCAGCTGGACTCATCCCTCTTTACTTACAACACCAATGCTGAAGGGAAAGGTTCGAGCCCCAAACCATCTCCAGTTCCTCCTGCGGAGTTCAAGCAACACCAGGCCTATAGCCCCACCTATCTATATGCCTCATCCCCAGTCCCATCTACAGGAAGCGGCCAGTCTTTTCCACAAGGTGCTCTGGCCAAACCCAGTGGACCGGTGAGTGTTCCGTATCCCTTCACCCATCAGACTCGTCCCTCTGCACAGGCTGCTATCAGGAAGGTACCAGAAGGCCCAGCAAGCCAAGTCTTCAGCAGCCAAGTAACACCTCCCTGTAGGACTGGGAGCAGTGCCTCTCTGCCCATTTCTTCTTTCCCTCTGAATAGTGAAATTATTTCTAGAAGTAGTTTGCCAATGGCTCCAAGGCCTAAGTTTTCTGCAAAAAAGGCAGCTGTTAGTGGAAAATGTTGGAAACCAGTTGTGATGATGCACTAAAAAAAAATGAAAATGTAGACAGTGAATAAAAAAAAAATGATAACATTGAACATTGATAATTGAAGCATCTTTTAGGACCAGAGTCATAGTTTGAGAGTATAAATTAAAAAGGAGACAATCAGTAACCCTAACCCTAGTTAGTTGGTTAGTTAGTTATAGTTTGTCAGTTAGTTTAGTTAGTCTGTGAGTCAAGCTGTGGACGTTTCAGCTGTTTGTCTAAACAATTAGCAATGGAGTTGCTCTATACACTGTTAACCCGACAGATGATTTTTATTTAAGCTTAGATAAGTGCTGGTGCAAAAATTCCATACAGATTCAGATAGAAAGTGATTTATTTTTGTAATCTCCAGAAAGTATTTATAAATGCTTATGTTATTGCCACATGATGAGAAATATATTATAACACTTTATATTAGACTGCGCTGTTATTGTCTTTACCTCTTGAGGATCGAACCAGACGTGTCTATCAAAGTCAGGACCAGTGTTGAGTGTAACACATTACAAAGTGCACTTTTCTCTACAAAGTAACACGGGATTACTTTTTTGGTGTAAGGAGTAATCTAACGTGTTCGCTCCGCCATTTAAGTCCTCAGTTACTTAGTTATATTTTCAAAAATGTAATCCGTTATTCAGACAATTTATGTAATCCGTGAGCCAGACAGCAATGATTGCATTAGTGTGTGTGTGTGTGTGTGTGTGTGTGTGTTTGTGTGTGTGTGTGAGGAAGTCGTCCTACAAGCCCCGCCCCCTCTGTTATTCCTGCTGTTATACCCCTATCTCACCTGTGTGGTTTGACTATGTGAGGACCGACGTGCAGAAAGATGGAAACCTGATCACAGAGGCGAAACTGGCGGTGAATCCTGATGAACCGCACTTACGGCCACCGCGCGACACCGCGTAGCTGAGATGGGGTGTTACTGTAGTAGTGAACAGATTCAGGGCCAAACTTCACTGAGTGATGACGGTAGAATAATTATAAAGGTCTTGACTAAAACAACATGCATGAGGAAGCACAGAGGAGTTTTTATCTTCTGCAGTGGAAAAGAACTCGAACTAGTTACTTTATCAGAAAGTCACGCTGTAATGTAACGGATTAGTTTATAATGACAGTCATTTTGTAATGTAATTAGTTACGTCCCCCAACACTGTAACGTCCCCCAACACTGTAACGTCCCCCAACACTGTAACGTCCCCCAACACTGGTCAGGACTGGATTCAAGGTTGATGCATCTGGTTTGATAAAAGAAGAAGAAAGAAAGCCTTGGGTTTGGAGTTATAAATAATATCACACTGCGAAACAAAGCAAGAGCTCGGACTTTTAAAACGTTTAGTAAGCTAACTGTCATGTTTTCTGTTTTTGTGTCGTACTTATGATGAGCGTCCCTGCTGAGCAGAAAGTAATCTTTTGTATATAAGCGAGTCAATTCATGAAGAACAGATCTGTTTCCAGTCTTGTGTAAAAGTCAGAACATGCTCTTGGTTTGTTCCATCTGGCCTGCTCTTGTGATATTTCTCTAAAATATTGCACTTCTTCTTCTCTGACCTTTCCCCTGCCTTATTAAACATTTCTCCCAGCTCTGTCTGTATTCTTTCTTTCTTTCAGCTTTGTGACTTGCTCTCTCTTGTGTACGCTTGCAGGCACCAATTCAGCTCAGAAAGCCTTGAAATTAGTTTATGAAATTATTCACAAAACCGCAGACACAGCCATTCCTCCTCCAGCAACCAAATGAACCGCTGCAGGATCCTGAGCTACAGAAGCATAAGTGATCAGATTCTTCTTATTCTATACTTGGAACCAATATGTCATGAAGCAATTAAACTGTTTCAGATGGAAACTTTCTCTCACTTTTTAAGACGCCATTTACGCTATTTTGAATACCATTAAAATAATTGCATTAAAGGTGCTCAGGTTGTTATGATCAGAGATCAGTCAGTCTGCTTGAGAAAATAATAATGACAGTCTGGTAATTAGGACTCCTGCTTGAGCAGTACTGTAGGTGCAGTGGACGTTTTATAGACAGGCGTGATATAGTGTATATGAGCTGATCTGCCTGCATGTTGCTCACTTTACACTGCAACAGCGTGCACTCTATCCTAAATATAGCGGCACACGCTTCTATCTTTACAACATGCTCTCCTTATTAAACACTGCTTCTGCTCAGGAACTCGATCAGGTTCGCCCCTGCCAACGTGCCAACTGCCTTAGACAAGAGGTAAGTGCTGAAAAAAGGTTTCCCTGGTCATCCAACCAACGAGCGCTCCTTCAGTCATTATTACAATCCTCGATCTTTATGCTATGATGTTAGCGTTAGGGTGCCCCCAGGCAGTAACCCCAGGCAGTAACCCCAGGCAGTAACCCCAGGCAGTAACCCCAGGCTGTAACCCCAGGCAGTAACCCCAGGCAGTAACCCCAGGCTGTAACCCCAGGCAGTAACCCCAGGCTGTAACCCCAGGCAGTAACCCCAGGCAGTAACCCCAGGCTGTAACCCCAGGCAGTAACCCCAGGGCAGGCTGTAACCCCAGGCTGTAACCCCAGGCAGTAACCCCAGGCAGTAACCCCAGGCTGTAACCCCACGCTGTAACCCCAGGCTGTAACCCCAGGCAGTAACCCCAGGCTGTAACCCCAGGCTGTAACCCCTGGCTGTAACCCCAGGCTGTAACCCCAGGCAGTAACCCCAGGCTGTAACCCCAGGCTGTAACCCCAGGCAGTAACCCCAGGCAGTAACCCCAGGCTGTAACCCCAGGCAGTAACCCCAGCTGTAACCCCAGGCTGTAACCCCAGCAGTAACCCCAGTAACCCAGGCTGTAAGGCTGTAACCCCAGGCTGTAACCCCAGGCAGTAACCCCAGGCAGTAACCCCAGGCAGTAAGTAACCCCAGGCTGTAACCCCAGGCAGTAACCCCAGGCTGTAACCCCAGGCTGTAACCCCAGGCAGTAACCCCAGGCTGTAACCCCAGGCTGTAACCCCAGGCAGTAACCCCAGGCTGTAACCCCAGGCTGTAGCCCCAGGCAGTAACCCCAGGCTGTAACCCCAGGCTGTAGCCCCAGGCTGTAACCCCAGGCTGTAACCCCAGGCAGTAACCCCAGGCTGTAGCCCCAGGCAGTAACCCCAGGCAGTAACCCCAGGCAGTAACCCCAGGCTGTAAACACAGGCTGTAACCCCAGGCTGGAGGACTTTCAGTGTGATCCAGGTTCTCCAGTCTTCCCTGAACCAAACATCAACAATGATATTGTTTTACAGTAAAGTACTGAGTAACACTGTGCTGTGATGAGTTTCTCACCTTCACCTTCTTCCTACAACAGCGGGACACATTTAGTCCACATTTGTAGTCATTTATTTATTAAAGAACACTCTGTACTTTTAAATGGAAAAAATAGCATTTTAGTGCAATGTAAGGTTGTCCAACATCTGTTTAACTGGTTTGTTCCTGGGGCATTTATAACTCATACGTCAGCTGAACTCAACAGAAGTACCACAATGTCATCTTCTATATCTTACAGTTGTCTTTAGCTGTCGATTATTATCCATTACCTGAACACCGTACATGCATACAGTCATTCTGTACGGCGATATTAAGAACAGCCACTAGGTGACAGCAAAGGCAGCAATCATGAGATAAGGAAAAGCGAAATCCTGACATACTGTCCGAAGCATCTCATCTGCTCTG
>QNUK01000800.1:155000-168778 GCA_013621035.1 Clarias magur
CAGTTTCATCAGCACACAAAACATTTATCTGATGCGGCTGTGGAGTGTCAGTGTCTCTTTCACAAACTTCAGGCTGCAGATCGAGGAATCAGCCATTGTTGGGCCCTTGAGCGAGGCCCTTAACCCTATCTGCACCATGGCTGACCCTGCGCTCTGACCCCAGTTATGCGGAGAAGGAATTTCACTGTGCTGTAATGTACATGTGACAAATAAAGGCTTTACTAACTTAACTTTTACAGCTGTTAATGTCAGTGAAGACATGAATAAGATATGTTTTTGTGTTATTATTTTAGACAGATTATATTTGTCAGTACTCTCGACTCAAAAACTTTATGACAAATTAATACAGAAAATCATGAAATTCCAAAAGGTTCACAAACTTTTTCTTGCCTCTGCATGAATGTACAGTAATGATGTCATTAATATTAAAGATTAAAACAAAGGGTTACAGGTTACACATTCATTTAATGTGAGAGTTGTAATGGGGACTATATTGACAAAGAAAGTAAGTAAGAATGAAAGAAGACTTTTAAAACACACACACACACACACACGCACACACACACACACACACACACACACTTATGTCTCATGGCATTGTCAGGATGTTGAACCTGCGCTAAAATTAGTCTATTGATGTAAGTTGCCATTCCAAACACACACACACACACACACACACACACACACACACACACACACACACACACACACACACACACATGCACTTCCCCAGTGCTGAGAGTGGAGTGTAAGAGAGTGGAGAGGAAGAAGTCTGTGTGTGATCTGGACTCCGAGGTGACCTCACAGCGTCCAGGTGGAACTGCAGACCAACACACACACACACACACACACACAGGTAAGACACCTTTATCATATATCTGACTATTCAAGCTGTGTGTGTGTGTGTGATTGCGTGTGTGTGATTGTGTGTGTAACACACGTTTCAGCCATGATGACCTTGTGACCTTTGAGGTTTTGTGTCTGTAGTTTTCATTGGCGTGGTTTAGAATTTCCGTCTCATCGCTTTTAATGAGTTTACTGTGTGTGTGTGTGTGTGTGTGTGTGTGTGTGTGTGTGTGTGTGTGTGGGAAAGGGATGAGCTGAGGGCTGTGAAAAGATCAGAAGGCTAACGGTCAGGGTGAGGCGTGTGATCTCGCAGGTTATCATTAGAACCTTTAATAAGAAACAGGAAGAATCTGAAGTTTTGTGTGAGGAGGTTCGACTCGGTGCAGTGTGACGTGTGTCGGCGTGTCCACATCGGAGGACCTGATGTCCATCAGAAACACACATTCACACACTGCACATGTGACACACTGTGTTCTCGAGTCCTCTAAGATCTCACTCTTATTTTAAAGTGACCTTTAACCTTTTAACCAGAGACATGAGAAATAAACACACTGAAGTCTGAGGATGTTCAGAGTTACAGCAGTGAGTGAGAGGAGGTGTGTGTGTGTGTGTGTGTGTGTGTGTGTGTGTGCGCTTTAATCCTCACATAATTTAAAGTATTACATCACTTATTATAATGTGTGTGATATAATTTTCATATTTATTGCTGCGAGACCTTTATTGCTGATTAAACCTCAGTTTCACTGCAGCTCAGAGGAACTAAACTTTAATCTCTCTCTCTCTGTCACACACACACACACACACACACACACACACACACACACACACACACACACACACACACACAACAGTGGTAATAAAAATATAAAAAATGAAATAACTGTAGTGTTTAGAAGAGTAATTAAGGAGGGATAGAGGGGGAACGGAAGTCTTTACAGTTTACTGTCCTTCTGCACTTGATGTGTTGTTTCGTCCCTGCAGCTCGTCTCCCCTCACTGACCCTCATCATGTCACGGTTCAGCACCCTGTCAGCCCAGGAGAGAAAGAGGCAAGCGGCAGCCATATGCAGTGAAATCCACGGCACGAGCAACGGTACAGATTCCACACCCGCCATTCCACACTAACACCAGCACCAACCGTAACCACACCACTAACCACTCCACTAACCACACCACTAACCATAACCACTCCACTAACCACACCACTAACCACACCACTAACCATAACCACTCCACTAACCACACCACTAACCACACCACTAACCATAACCACTCCACTAACCACACCACTAACCATAACCACTCCACTAACCACACCACTAACTAGAGCACTAACCACACCACTAACCAGACCACTAACCACACCACTAACCATAACCACACCACTAACCAGAGCACTAACCACACCACTAACCACACCACTAACCACACCACTAACCACACCACTAACCACAACCATAACCACTAACCATAACCTCACCACTAACCATAACCACACCACTAACCACAACCACACCACTAACCATTACCACACCACTAACCATAACCACACCACTAACCACAACCACACCACTAACCATAACCACACCACTAACCATAACCATAATTCTAACAATACCATTAATCATCACCACACCACTAACTGTAACACTAACCATAACCAAAAGCATTCCACTAACCCTAACCATATTCTAACCCTAACTCCACCATAACCACACCACTAACCACAACCACACCACTAACCATTACCACACCACTAACCACAACCACACCACTAACCACAACCACACCACTAACCATAACCACACCACTAACCATTACCACACCACTAACCATAACCACACCACTAACCACACCACTAACCAGACCACTAACCCTACCACTACCCTAACCATAACCAGAGCCATACCACTTACCATAACCATAATTCTAACAATACCATTAATCATCACCACACCACTGACTGTAACACTAACCATAACCAAAAGCATTCCACTAACCCTAACCATACTCTAACCCTAACTCCACCATAACCACACCAATGACCACTAAACATAACTATAACACTAAGCACACCTTACTAACACTAGCCATAACACTACACTTATTCATTGTACTAACACTGACTCTAATACTAACCCTATCACTGACATAACACTAACTATAACCAGTGTATTTACTGCTTATTTATTCAATTATTTATGAACCAGAAACATTATAAGGATAAACAGAGCTTATCATTTTGGCGTGATAGATACAAGACGTTTATTTCTGAGCGCAGGTGACGGTGAAAGGTGTGCTTTGGACGTTAGGGTGAAGGCCACAGTTCTGAGATCAGGTCCTGAAACAGCACACGCTGTTCCACCTGGTCAGTGCAGCGAGCCGGCTTTGGAGCGTTGTTCATGGACACATTCTTCTCCACTAGCCAAAAATACGTGAGGCCTCTGTGCTCGCAGCAGATCCCTTTGTGGAGGGTGTTTGGAGAGGTTTATTTTGGAGCAGAGGGGCGATTTGGGGGGAGGGGAGGCTCTGTGGGAAGCAGACAACTGCAGTGAGTTCAGCGTGAAGATCATGGACAGCTGCGATGCTTTCCATCTCCACGGCCAAGCAGTCCGCTGTTTAAATCCGTCCTGACGTCCCGCTGGAGTCCACAATGCACCACACCGCTCCATTACTGCAGCCACAATTACCCTTATAACCCCCCCCCCCCCCCCCACACACACACACCTCCTGTCCCCCTGCCTGGACATGTTTATTTAAGCCTAGTTCGTGTCCTCGTCCTGCTGAAATGGAGAAGAGCACAGAAAAAGGAGACAGGACACAAGCTGTCCCACAGCACTGCTGTCCTGCGACCCTGAGGTTAAATCTCTGTCACAGCAGCTCTAACAGTAGCGCGGCTTTATGATTATAGGTTTGTGTTATAGCGCTGTGATACAGTACGTTAGCGTGTTCACACACAGAGCACGCGCCACTCATCATAAACAGGTAATAAACGATGGAATCACTGATGATGTTTTCTGTAAGGAGAGATGTGTTCATGTTACATTAGTGGAAGGAGTCTCCAGTGTCAGAGCCGAACACTTGGAGAGAGAGAATAAGGAGAGGCTGGGGAGGAAACACGTGTTTCTCACATTAAATGTAAGAAGACTGTGACTGTGGGAACGTTGCTGATGAGTGAGAGGAACACACTGCTCCGCGCGTGCTGTTCGAGGATAACAATCAGCTCCAGCAGTAACTCAGATCCATCACACCTGCTTGTGTTTATTCGTCTCCTGTAACATCACATTCTGCAGTCCGTTACTGTCGCTCGACCCGACGTGATCACAAAATCCACCCTGAACGTTAGAGTTACCATTGCATGTTACATTACTGTGTTTCTCAGTCGTGTTCTTCCTCACACGTTCAGGTGATACGATGGACCTGGGGAAGAAGCTCTCCGTCCCCAAAGACATCATGCTGGAGGAGCTCTCTCTGCTCTCCAACCGAGGCTCGCGCCTCTTCAAGATGCGGCAGCGCAGATCCGAGAAGTACACCTTCGAGAGCATTCAGAACGAAACCAACACCATCTTAAATGCAAGTCACTGAAACACACACACACACACACACACACACACACACACACACACACACACACACACACACACAAGCGTTAATGTTTTGTTCAGGTCTGTTGTTATAATAAAGCATAACAGCCTCGTTATCAGTGCTGGTGTTAGCATGACATTGTGAGATGCTAAGGCTAGCACAGCTCTGCGCAGACACACGTGTGAGACAGCGCGGGACACGTGGACATCGCGCCCTTCCAAATGTTCCTCTGAGATATCACGAGCGCTCGCCGTCCACTTCACTTATCAGAGCCAGGGAATGTGTGTGAGACGCGGAAAATGTCTGTGTGTGTGTGTGTGTGTGTGTGTGTGTTCATGTAGACCCGTAGACATGTAGACATCAAATACAATTTCAACACCAACTGCAAGCGTTCGTTCATCTGATCATCACCGCGTTATTAAGACATCATCAAAGTGATTAAGTTCATCTGAAGCATCTGGTTAAACACTAAAGAGTGTTTGTTTAAAATGTAACTGTATATCATTTCCACTGGTGTGGAGGAGTGAGGACGCGGGTGTGGTTTAGTCTTTAGTTCTCACTCGTCACATTAAACTGATGATTCTCCTTCACGTTCCTCACCGCTCTGTTCTCCAGAGTGAAGATCAGATGAACGCAGAAGGTGCAGAGAACAAAACTCCAGACGCTCCAGATGCCAGGAACCCGGCCAACCCCCAGGACATCGCCCCGGGTACGCCCGCCCCTCCAGCACACGTCACTGTCTGACTGATTCCTCCATCAGCACCGAACAGAACCTGAGGTGTGTGAGTTCTCACCCGAGCTCGGTTCTGTGTTCCAGGTTACGGAGGTCCGCTGCAGGACGTTCCACCCGAGAGGTTTAACGCTACGTCTCTGCCCAAGTCCTACCACTCCCCCTGGGAGGAGGCCATCATCAACGACCCGGCGCTGGCCGACACGCTGAAGCTCCACATGCCTGATCCCCAACCCAGAGCCCAGATCCCTGACTACAAGAGCTTCAACAGGTTCCACCTGCTTCTCCGCTTCTATAAGACTGAAACACACACAAGCTACTGATCTCATACAATAATAATAATAATAATAATAATAATAATAATAATAATAGTTTAGAACACTGATCCTGAGCGATTGAACGTCGTAAAAGTTTTAGCACTAACGCTAGAAATCCTGATTACAGACAAATAAATTCACCACAAACACACACACACACACACACACACACACACACACACACACACACACAGTTTACTCCTTATAATAATTATTTATACTTTTTAAATAATAATAATTACTTCATTGTGTTAAAGACCAGAAATGTTATTATAATTACTAATAAATAGATCATAATAACTAAATCCATATGACAAAAAAATGGATCGCATCAAATATAAATATATATAATGTGAAGATTACTAATACCTCTAATATAACATTTATTGTTTTAAAAGTGATATTAACCATTTAAATAGTCTGACTTCATTATTATATACATATATAAATAACACTGTATATAAATGAAAATTATATTTCAATATAAACATACATATTCAATATAAACATAATTAATTGACGCGTGTACAGGATGTTTTAATGCAGTATATTTCTGCGCGCTGGCGCCCTCTCATGTACGGTGTGTTTTACTTCACGTCTAAATAAAATGAATAGTCTTATAAAATAAAGTTCATTTATAGTCTTTCATTTCATTTTTGTAACTAAACTGTATAAGGTGTGTGTGTGTGTGTGTGTGTGTGTGTGTGTGTGTGTGTGTGTGTGTTTCTCACCTCTGAATTCTACACAAATTCTGATATAGAATTTATACAAAATGCCCAAAATATCTTCATCACAGCTCATTCATTCATGAATATATATTATATAAAAATAATAATAATAAGATTTAAAATTAATAAATAAATAATAATTAATAAATAATACATAATAATAATAAATAAAAAAGTAATAATAATAAAATATATAATAAAAAAGAATTTTAAAAATACTTTATAAAAAAAAAATAAATAAAAAAATAAATAATAATTAATAATAAAATAAAATAAAAAAATAAAATATAATGATGATGATGATGATGATGATGCCACAAGAGTGAGTTTGGACTCAAGTCTGAAGGTTTTTTCCGTCAGGGTGGCCACGCCGTACGGAGGCTTTGAGAGAGCTCCTCGAGGAATCACCTTCAAGATCCCTGAGATCGACCTGGCCCCGCCCAGGTACCCCGAGCTGCAGGACCCCGCGGCCAAGCGGCCCACCTTCAACCGCACCGCTCAGGGCTGGATCTCCGACGGGGTGTCCCTCATCTTACCCACAATCTCCGTGGAGCCGGTGGAGGTCCCCGAGTCTGACGACCTGTAGACACCTGAGACGTCCACGTCCACGACACCGCGAGTGTCCGGAGAGCCGCGAGACTCGACACCTGCGGTCTCACTTCCACCTGCAGTCAGAGCGGAGGCCTGAAACACTGACCTACAGATCACACACACCTGATCTGAGACTGCAGCGGCTTCCACACCGCAGTGAAACCACACACACACACACACACACACACACACACACACACACACACACGCACACACTCCATGAAAACACTGCATACACACAATAACATGAATATAAACCTACATTACAATAGTAACTATAATGGATGTTAATGTGTTCAGTAATTTATGTTAATCTTATGTTGTGTTTTGTTAAAGTATGACATCACTGTTTAATAAATAATAAATCCTTCTCGCCGCAGCAGTATGGAGCGTTTACACTCAAATATGAAGAAGTGCTCATTTTTATCTGATTAAATTACAGACATTTCAGAAAAATCACACGACCTTCACACGACCTTCACATGACAAGATTTATTATACTTTATGAAATATGTTAAAGCATCAGACAATAACACTGAAATATAAATCAGTAAAAGAGAGAGAGAGACGTGTGTAAATACAATCTGCAGACTTTCTGAAACTGCTTCATTGTAAATTCAATGTACGTCCTGACAAGTGCTTGTGTGTGTGTGTGTGTGTGTGTGTTGTGGTTTGACTTCATTTTAGCCCTGTAGTGTAAACTCTATAATAAAGTGTATATTTCTCTCGGTGACGTCACTCTGTTCCTTGGCGATGAGTTTAGACTCAGAGGACGAGACGCTGCAGGTCCCGAGGGAGAGACAGACGTCTGTCCTACTCAGCTGTTATAAACACTTATAAACAGTGATTAACATAAAAACATTTCATATAAATACAAAAGCATTACACAGAAATGTGAAGCATGCTAATGCTCTAGTTATTGATTAGAGAACAGTTTCTAATTTTAAATAAATGAACTCAGCTTATTATAGAGTATTATGATATTATAAGAGACGTTAATTAGGCCATTAATAAAGATGTTCCTGTTGGTGAATGCTGTGACCAAACACATCCAGAAATCTGCATAAAAATAACCAGAATATCCAGAAGCGGGCTGGATAAATCAAACAGGTTTAAGCGGATCAGAGCCAAATGTAAACGCACCCTGAATATGTGATTTTGTTGATTGTAAAGTGATGGACATGAGCGGTGCAGGACCGTCCAGGCAGGTGAGGAGCTGAGGAGCAGGCGGATGTTACAGGACATGAGGGTGTGAGGACAGGTGAGTCCTGGGTGAGATTAGTGTATGTGGAGAAGAATGTGGGTCTCTGTATAACATACCATCAATAATAGTAACAAATTGGGGGACAGTCTGGTTCTTCATTTTATACACTCAGAGAACTGACCCTGGATCTGTAGTAAATGAGCCAATCCACTTCTCTACTGGTTAACTACAGTCGGTAGCCAGGTTAGCCAGTGTAGCTGACGTCACATAATACTAGATGCTCAAAAACAATCATTTAAATAGTTTATTACACTTTATTACACTTTATTAAATTGTGATGTCATACTCACGCCGCTCCTCAGGCCGCTCCTCACGCCGCTCCTCTCGCCGCTCCTCTCGCCGCTCCTCACGCCGCTCCTCAGGCCGCTCCTCTCGCCGCTCCTCACGCCGCTCCTCACGCCGCTCCTCACGCCGCTCCTCACGCCGCTCCTCACGCCGCTCCTCACGCCGCTCCTCTCGCCGCTCCTCACGCCGCTCCTCACGCCGCTCCTCTCGCCGCTCCTCACGCCGCTCCTCACGCCGCTCCTCTCGCCGCTCCTCTCGCCGCTCCTCACGCCGCTCCTCACGTCGCTCCTCTCGCCGCTCCTCTCGCCGCTCCTCACGCCGCTCCTCACGCCGCTCCTCACGCCGCTCCTCTCGCCGCTCCTCACGCCGCTCCTCACGTCGCTCCTCTCGCCGCTCCTCTCGCCGCTCCTCACGCCGCTCCTCACGCCGCTCCTCTCGCCGCTCCTCACGCCGCTCCTCTAGCCGCTCCAGTGTTTCAGTGGTCCTTACTTCTGCCTTAAACATCCCTGCGATATTCATGACTTTTCCCTTAAAAATATATTTTCTAGGCTTTGCCTACAGTTACACAGGAAGGCCTGTGACACACCTGTGATGTAACTACCTGTGCAATCAAGCAAACACACAAACACACAAACACACAAACACATAAAGATAAACATGTGTATATATACAGAATATATAATAAAGACACACTGATTGCAGTTTCTTAAATGAAAGACATTTTATCTTTATTAATTCCATAATTAAAAACCATGCTGCTCTCCCTCATAACGTACTCACGGTTCACAGTCATATGAATGAATTCATTTATTTATTTACTCATCATGCTCCCTTGACTCGCACTACCTCAGTTTTGCACCAGTCACTTTGGCACTGCTGACGATTTCAGTGACTCGAACTCACTGCACGTCTCCATTTCCTGCAGCCTATCAGCTAATATTATATGTGGACATATTAATTTCACCCTTATACTCTTTTTATTTGAGTAATTTCAGTTGGTATGGTCATCTTCCATGATTCGTTTGACTACACTATGTCTGATTGAGGCAACTACCTGTTTATTGTTTAGAATAATAATAATAATACATAATAATAATAATAAAATTTATTTATAATGCACTTTATATTTGAAGCAAATCTCAAAGTTCTACAAATTATTTCAACCCAAAAGCTCTGATAAAAATATTTTTTTATGTTATTTATTTTGTCGCTAGTGGATGTTGGAAATTTGTAACAATAAATTACTGGATCAATAAAGTATCTATCATCTATCTATCATCTATCTATCTATCGACAGTTTATCATTTAAACCATATCTGACATTTTTTATATCCACGTTTATCACACTCTCTGGTTGTAAGCCATCCTCAGTCTCAGATTCAGTCTTAAATAATTAAACCTCCACTTATCTAAAACATCTTTTTACTTTGAATGTTATTGTGTTTGCTTTATCAGTGTTAATAGTTTTCTTATATTCTACCTGATTGTAATCTACTGATGTGATGTGGAGCTCTATGTAAATGTTCATAGGACTTATAAACCCATTATGCTCGTTCACGCTCGCACTGGAGCTGTCCATGGTGCTGATGTGGTACCGGAACAACTTCTGCACCTCTACCATCAGTGCAGGTTCGGCTGGAGGGTTTCTCCACAATCTGGCGCCCTGACTCCGCTCCGCTGCCGCGCTTTTATTCCACAGGGACTGCAGTAAGCGGGCAGCTCGCGGGGGGCGGGGCTTGCATGACGTCACGCCGTTATCCGGTACGGAGTCTCGTTCATCGCCGCTTCCGCAGGATCACATCAACAGAGCCGAGAGAACGGAACCGGACCGAGCCGCGGACACACACACACACACACACACACCGTCAGTGCATCAGTGTACAGCAGCAGCAGAGCTCTCTCTCTCTCTCTCTCTCTCTCTCTGTGCTGCTGTTGTTTACTGTTTACTGTTTATTGTTTACTGGACGGAGCTTGGAGATTTTTCGGGACTGACACGGTGTGAACTTGAACATGTCACAGCTGGGAGTGTGATGAGCACACACACACACACACACACACACACACATGGGTGAGTGCTTTATTACTGAATCATTTATTTAATTTATAATGTTCACTGTTACTGTAATAATGTGTGTGTGTGTGTGTGTGTGTGTGTGTGTGTGTGTGTGTCTGAGTGTGTGTGTGTGTCTGTGTGTGTTTTATTATCACCTGCGAATAAACTCAACATCCTTCAGTAAGCGATTACAGGAACATGACGAGCCTGCGCATGCGTGTGTGTGTGTGTGTGTGTGTGTGTGTGTGTAAAAAGCAGATTCATACAGTATCTAAAACCTGCACAGGTTTACCGTCAGTGACAGAATCATCATTCAGGTGTTTATCCAGGTGTGTGTGTGTGTGTGTGTGTGTGCGTGTGTGTGTGTTGTAAAGCCACACATCTATACACAAGCGTTGTGTAAGTATTGATCTGCAGTGTGTTGAGCTGCAGTGTTGAGCTGCAGTGTTGAGTTGCAGTGTTGCGCTTCACTGCGCAGTAAGTGTTGAGCTGCAGTGTGGGTCTTGAACTTTACTGTGTGAGTGTTGAGTTGTAGTCTTGAGCCGCAGTGGTCAGTAAGTGTTGAACTGCAGGGTTGAGATAGTTTTAGGCAGCAGTGTTGAGCTGCAGTTACAGTGTGGAAAAAGTGTTGAAAGTGTCTAAATCTTGAGAAATAGTGTAAGTGTTTAGCTGCAGTGTGTAAATGTTGAGCTGCAATCTGCTAGTAAGTGTTGCGCTGGAGTGTATATGTGTGCAGTAAGTATTGAGTTTCAGTTGTGAGCTACAGTGCAGTAATAAGTGTTGAACTGCAGTGTTTCAGTGCATAAGTGTTGCAGTATGTAATGTAAGTGTTGAATTGCAGTGTGTAAGTAGTTGTTGGGCTGCAGTGTTGCATTACATTTTGAGCTGGAATGTTGAGCCGCAGTGGGCAGTAAGTGTTGAGCTGCAGTGTGTAATTAAGTGTAAGTGTTGAGCTGCAGTGTTGAGCTGATTTTAAGCAGCAGTGTTTAGCTGCAGTTGTAGTGTGCAAGTGTTGAACTGCAGTGTCCAAAATCTCGATAATTAGTGTAATTAAGTCCTGAGTCATCATGTCTAAGTGTTAAGCTACAGTGTGTTAGTAAGTGTTGACCTGGAGTCTGATAGTAAGTGTTGAGTAAGCTGCAGTTTGTTCAGTTGTTCAATTGCAGTATGTAAGTGTTCATTTCCCGTGTGCAGTAAGTGCTGAGTTGAACACTTGTTAAGAAGTGTTAAACTGCAGTGTTGAGGTACAGTGTGGAAGTGGGTAAGTTTTGAAATGCAGTGCGTAAGCTGCAGTATTCAATAAGTCTTGAGCTGCAGTGTTGCATTAAGTCTTGGGATGCAGAGGATAGTAAATTTTGCAGTGTTCACTTTTTAAGAAATCTTTTGTAATTAAGTGTTGAGCTTCTGTGTATAGTAAGTGTTAAGCTTGTGTTAAGCTGCAGTGTGTAAGTGTTGAGTTGCAGTGTGTAATTAAGAGTAAGTGTTGATCTGCAGTGTGTAAGTGTTGAACTGTAGTTTGTAAGTGTTGATCTGCAGTGTGTAAGTGTTGAACTGTAATGTGTAAGTGTTGAACTGCAGTGTGTAAGTGTTGAACTGTAATGTGTAAGTGTTGAACTGCAGTGTGTAAGTGTTGATCTGCAGTATGTAAGTGTTGAACAGTAGTGTGTAAGTGTTGATCTGCAGTGTGTAAGTGTTGAACAGTAGTGTGTAAGTGTTGATCTGCAGTGTGTAAGTGTTGAACAGTAGTGTGTAAGTGTTGATCTGCAGTGTGTAAGTGTTGATCTGCAGTGTGTAAGTGTTGATCTGCAGTGTGTAAGTGTTGATCTGTAGTGTGTAAGTGTTGATCTGCAGTGTGTAAGTGTTGAACTGTAGTTTGTAAGTGTTGATCTGCAGTGTGTAAGTGTTGAACTGTAGTTTGTAAGTGTTGATCTGCAGTGTGTAAGTGTTGAACTGTAATGTGTAAGTGTTGATCTGCAGTGTGTAAGTGTTGAACTGTAGTGTGTAAGTGTTGAACTGCAGTGTGTAAGTGTTGAACAGTAGTGTGTAAGTGTTGATCTGCAGTGTGTAAGTGTTGAACTGCAGTGTGTAAGTGTTGAACTGTAGTGTGCAGTAGTTCTTGAGTTGCAGTGTGTAAGTGTTGAACTCCAGTGTGTAAGTGTTGAATTGTAGTGTGTAAGTGTTGAACAGTAGTGTGTAAGTGTTGATCTGCAGTGTGTAAGTGTTGATCTGCAGTGTGTAAGTGTTGATCTGCAGTGTGTAAGTGTTGATCTGCAGTGTGTAAGTGTTGATCTGCAGTATGTAAGTGTTGAACTGTATTGTGTAAGTGTTGATCTGCAGTATGTAAGTGTTGAACTGTATTGTGTAAGTGTTGATCTGCAGTGTGTAAGTGTTGAACTGTAGTGTGTAAGTGTTGATCTGCAGTGTGTAAGTGTTGATCTGCAGTATGTAAGTGTTGAACTGTATTGTGTAAGTGTTGATCTGCAGTGTGTAAGTGTTGATCTGCAGTGTGTAAGTGTTGAACTGTAGTGTGTAAGTGTTGATCTGCAGTGTGTAAGTGTTGATCTGTAGTGTGTAAGTGTTGATCTGTAGTGTGTAAGTGTTGATCTGCAGTGTGTAAGTGTTGAACTGTAGTTTGTAAGTGTTGATCTGCAGTGTGTAAGTGTTGAACTGTAGTGTGTAAGTGTTGATCTGCAGTGTGTAAGTGTTGAACTGTAATGTGTAAGTGTTGATCTGCAGTGTGTAAGTGTTGATCTGCAGTGTGTAAGTGTTGATCTGCAGTGTGTAAGTGTTGATCTGCAGTGTGTAAGTGTTGATCTGCAGTGTGTAAGTGTTGATCTGCAGTGTGTAAGTGTTGATCTGCAGTGTGTAAGTGTTGAACTGTAGTGTGTAAGTGTTGATCTGCAGTGTGTAAGTGTTGATCTGCAGTGTGTAAGTGTTGATCTGCAGTGTGTAAGTGTTGAACAGTAGTGTGTAAGTGTTGATCTGCAGTGTGTAAGTGTTGAACTGTAGTGTGTAAGTGTTGAACAGTAGTGTGTAAGTGTTGATCTGCAGTGTGTAAGTGTTGAACAGTAGTGTGTAAGTGTTGATCTGCAGTGTGTAAGTGTTGATCTGCAGTGTGTAAGTGTTGATCTGCAGTGTGTAAGTGTTGATCTGCAGTGTGTAAGTGTTGAACAGTAGTGTGTAAGTGTTGATCTGCAGTGTGTAAGTGTTGAACTGTAGTGTGTAAGTGTTGAACTGTAGTGTGTAAGTGTTGATCTGCAGTGTGTAAGTGTTGAACTGTAGTGTGTAAGTGTTGATCTGCAGTGTGTAAGTGTTGATCTGCAGTGTGTAAGTGTTGATCTGCAGTGTGTAAGTGTTGAACTGTAGTGTGTAAGTGTTGA
>QNUK01000800.1:170198-182698 GCA_013621035.1 Clarias magur
TGTGTAAGTGTTGATCTGCAGTGTGTAAGTGTTGATCTGCAGTGTGTAAGTGTTGATCTGCAGTGTGTAAGTGTTGATCTGCAGTGTGTAAGTGTTGAACTGTAGTGTGCAGTAGGTCTTGAGTTGCAGTGTGTGTGAGGGACAGAGGGAACCTGCCCATGGATATAAACTGACCTGTCAGCACTGCTGTCTTACCCCCGGTTGCCAGATTGTGCTAAATAATGCCTTGTACATTTCTAATGCACATGTGTCAGATCTTTCTCAGATCTTCCATAGATCGTTTCATTCCTCACCATCCTCTGGTCTTAAATACATTCATTAAGATTTCAGAACCTGTGCGGAACAGGGACTGCTTCAAGGGCCTTAAAGGCATAAATCTGGCAACCCAGTACTCTGCAGTCTCTTGGCTTGGCCATGCGCGGAATGTGCACACGAGGCTCTTTGTGTGAAAGCAAGACTGCAAAATGTCAACTCTCCAAATTCAAAACCAAATATTATACCTTAAACATTCTTTTTATTATTATGATTATTTTATTTATTTATTTATTTTTTATGAGGTATGATTCACAGAAACACAGTGAGTGTTAATTGTGATTAAAAATGTTAATTTGCATTACAGGATAAATGTAGAAATAGTCGAATTTTCCCACCACTTGCTCAGTAGTTATTATATATTATAGCGTTGGAATTCCCAAATCAGAAGTGGTTTGTAACGCTGTAAGCTCTAACACTATTCTAGCGCTGGTCCTGATGGAGAGTGAAATCCATAAAACAACTGTGTTTTGAGGAAAAGTAATGCACAAAGTTGTTGCTAAATCATGCTGAAGTTGTCTGCTGTAACAATCAAAGACCCACATCACAGAGCTGCCACATGCGGTTCTGTGGTGAGGCCGTGCAGCCAGTGGAACCCGTGCTGTGCTCATGGCCGAGTTCCAGAGCGCGACTGTAACAGAAATATACTGCAACACTGCGGCACCGAGGTTCTCCACCGACGCTGACCCAGAGGCCCGAGTCTTCATGACCACTGACTCTGCTCCAGATGTTTCTGTGATAAATCCTGAACCTGAACTGAAAACTCAGGTCTAATTACACGAATCAGTCATAGAACCCATGAACTTGGCTTACAGTCAGGTTTAAGCGCGTCTCTATGACGTAAAACTTTAAAACAGAAAAAAAGAACAAAATGAGCTTCTCTATCAGGAAACCCTACGGTTCCTGCAGAGTGAAGACTAAAGTGGAACTCAGATCGTCTCCCTCAGCACCACACATATGGTTCTCTCAATAAAGCCAGTATCATATCCGACACTTTCCTGAGGGAAACTTATTACAGTCACAGCTTTATTAGTTTGCTATAAAAATAACATGCTGATGTCCAAAATCACAGTAACCGTGGTAACAGCCAGAGAGACTCAACAGTAACGAGGCATCAGTTTATAATTTATCTATAGTGCTCCTTTAAGGACTTACAGTTTCTCTTTCGCACACATCCAGCTGCAGAAATTACCTGGAAATTAAAAAAAAATAATAATTTCTGTATTTCTTTTTGAAGATTTCACTGAAAAACAAAACCTTTAGTTCTCATGATTGCTTTGTCGGATTTATTTTTGTGATTTTCCATCTCATCCGTAACATCAAAAACATAACATTAAAAAAGGTAAAACCATACAATTTATTTAAAAATCTTAGAATGTGATGACTGGACAATTTCAAACAATAATCTTAAAATTCTGCCTGTTTTTCATCTGGAATCTGTTCCTGTAATTGTGATTTAAGCTGCTGCTTTCTAAGTGAAGAGCTTCAGATTTAAGTGATTGACGATTTTGGGCTTCATATACAGTTTTTAAGCCACACCTGTACAGGGAAGAACCTCATAGGTGCTGGATGAAAGAGTGTTAGGAACGCAGTGTTAGAGAGGAGAAGGTATGAGGGAGTCTGTGAGATTGGGAAAAAAGAAGATTCTCGCTGAAAGAACCTGGAACGTATTTAATCCTGTAACAGGCGATGACTAGAAGAACACTACAGAAGACAGATAGAACCGTTGAGGAACCCTTTATTCAGTTGTTGTGATAACTGTGAGATTTTTTTGGCTGAAAGTGAGTCGATGGTTGAAGGCGAGTCTGATGTGGGGTTTGGATCGCGTCCTTTCTCTCCACTAGTGCTGAAGCAGCAGAAAGATCCAGTCGCTCAGCAAATGTTTTATGGCTTATTGATCCTGAGAGCCTGAGGGATGACAAGGAAAAGAGCAGATATCCTGCGGGATTCAGGAATGTCAGGTGGCCTGGTACTCTAGCTAGGTTCTGCTACCATCGTTTGGTAAACAAGTGTTGTAGATTAAAATAGTGCTCTGTTTAACAGTCATTGATTTTTTTCTCCTCTCTCTCTCTCTCTCTCTCATACACAGTAGGTTGGTCATCCTTTGTGGAAGGATGTTCTGAGCTGGTGCTTTGAGACCTGCATGTTATGGATGTGGAGCTCGGTGACCTGCACTGACCCTGGCCAGGGACTGTCTCTGCATCATTCTCTCTAATTTCCTTTTGCATGCCAGTGCCATGGTTTTATCAAAAAAAGATTGTGCTGAGAAGGTCCATCATGCAAGCTGCAGACACACCCTGTGGCTAGGCGAGATGTTTTTCCAAGCTCCTGCATGGGGCTAGGAGCTCTATAAACTCACACTTAACCTATTCGGCTGAAGATCTGGACCGCCACAAAAAACAAAAACAAAAAACCTTGCCAGTGATTTAGATCACCTTCAGCCCATTGCAGGATTGTCTCGTCCACTAGGCGGCGTGAGCCACATGTGTTGCCTGAGATGTACACAGTTTTCTTGTGGTTTCCTAAATAAGTGACTCATTCTGAGCGCTGGAGCAAGGAGGACTCGTGCCTCATGGCATGGGTCAAGCTGTTCAGGAAGCCAGGAAGCAGTGGCTTTGGACCCGGCATAGGAGGCGTGGCAGGTCCAGGCTTGGGAAAATCGTATCAGCCAGGAAGCATGATCTCACTGGCTCTCACCAAGGGTCTACTCAATGAACCAGGCCAGAACAGCTGCTTCCTGAACAGCGCAGTGCAGGTGAGGGCAAGGAGAACCCTAAGCATCATGGGTACACTACGCTCTCAGGAACTCTGGCTAACGCAGTGACTGAGGCGTTTGTTTTGAAGGCTGGTTCTTGACCTGAGTCAGTTTGTTCCTGCAGGTTCTCTGGCAGCTGGACATCTTCAGGAGAAGTCTGAGACAACTCTCAGGTCATTTCTGTCTCGGTGACTCCTGCATCTTCTGCGCTTTAAAGGTCAGCGTGTAATTCTGTACTTATAAGTTAGATCTTTGTTCATTGAGCTAGTCTACGTAAAGACCAGTCTGAGGATTTAAAATCATTCTTCCCTGCAGAGTATCTTCAGTCAGTTCCAGCAGAGTCGCGAGCGCGTCTTGCCCTCAGACTCGCTGCGTCACGCGCTGGCCGAGACTTTTAAAGACGAGCAGCGATTCCAGCTGGGCCTCATGGACGACGCTGCCGAATGTTTTGTATGTCGCTTTTATCTGATGATGAACTTCCTGCTTTACATCACTAATCATATCAGTTCACAAACTCTTGATCTCTCGATGAGATCTCCAGATGGTACTTGGTGCTCCCACATTAATCACGGCTCTACAGCCAATCAGGGGCGTCTGTGAGCTCACGCGAGTCGAAGGAGCGGATAGCGCTGTCCTCAGAGTGTGTGACTCCGCCCCCAACGGTACGTGAGCGAGCAGTTCGAAAAGAGGTGGCCTGCTGGCATCATGTGGTTCGGAGGAAACACGTGATAGTCTTCGGCCCTCCCGACTGAGTGGTAGTAGTAGCCTTAATGTGGAGCCCCCTAGTGACGGGGAGGAATTGGACACGACGAAATTAGGGAGAAAATCAGGGAAAACATATTTCCAAGTGTAATGATGTTTTGGGTATTTATTTATATTAATTTATGTTTATAAGCCAACATTTGGTAAAAGCCAGGAAGTACAGTTATTTCACTGCTTACTTTCTTGCTTTAAGTTTTATAGTTTCATTTTATCATTTGAAATAAATGTGCCTCTGATCATTATCTAATCTGTAAATGTTATAAGTGGACACCTCTGGTTGTCGCTCTGAGGGAACCTTTAGCCTTAAGACTCCAGAAGAACAGGCTTTATTCCTGATTTTTAATAGAAACACTCAGGTTTGATCATGACCCTGTTCCACTCTGGGGTTTGGCGCTAAGTGGAACATGGTTTCTCCCTCTGATCCACTTATATAACACCTTTGTCTTCTCTTTTCTTCTCTTTCTTCCCCCTCTCCATGTTGTGTGAGACAGGAAAACATTCTGCAGAGGATTCATCTGCACTTGGTGTGTGATTCGGGTGAAAGCTGTAGCTCTAGGTCCTGCATCACGCACCAGAAGTTCGCCATGACTCTGTATGAACAGGTAGAACGTTACGCCTTGGTCTAACAGCCACAGAAATCGTGTCTCCAGGAACACTTTCAGGAACTCATGAACCTTTTAGCTCCTGTTACTGTATATGTGCGGTTTTGTTTGTTTTGTACTGAATGGTGTTGATTGGTCAATAGTTAAGTGGGCGTTGTAGTGGTAGTAAAGTTAATAATATCAGCATTAATATCTTTATTAGTGTACTTGGTGTTTATTGAGTATTGATGAAACACTAGTGTTGTGACTCTGCAGTTTGTGTGTCGGAGTTGCGGCGCGTCGCTGGATCCCCTGCCCTTCACCGAGCTGGTGCACTACGTGTCCACTACGGCCCTCTGGTGAGCTCTTTACCCACTGCAGCATCCTGCTCTCTGAACTCCTCTACAGTCTTTATATGGCTCACCGTAGCTTATGCTGGCATAGTTTAGCTGAAGAGCTTCTTCACACTCCGTCTCAGTGACTTTATTACTCCATTATGGTGTAAACGGTTTCCCCTGGGGATCATTAAAGGTCCTTCAGTTTGTTTAGAGAGGAGAACAAGCGTTCCAGCTGCTACCCGGTTATGAAGCTCAGGGTATGCTGTTTTACATTAGGAATGGTTGAGTTGTACCGTGCTCTGGAACTAGGAATCCGACCCCAATGATCCCAGGGCCCTAATGTGAAAGCATCCTAAAAAGTTTCAAGCCTTTTCCCTAGAGCACTGAGGGAGCGGTTCTCCTGACAGAGTGATGTGAACAGCAGGAAGGCTGCACGAGAAGATTCTCTCTGGTTTCGATCAGGAATCTGTAGTTTGGTGGATAAAATTACACAATTAATGTTAACACTATTTGTTGCACTTGTGTGTGTGTGTGTGTGTGTGTGTGTGTGTGTGTGTGTGTGTGTGTGTGTGTGTGTGCGTGTGTGTGCGTGTGTGTTAGTCAGCAGGTGGAGCGTGTGTTGGAGAGGATGGACAGATTGCGCTCTGATATGTTCAGTGAACTGCTGCAGGCAGCAAACACCATCGGAGATCTGCGCAACTGCCCTGTACGTCTCTCACCTCCTGTACAGACACTTATTACATAACGTGTGTGAGTGTGTGTGTGAGTGTGTGTGCTCTGTTCACACCGTTTGTCCTGACCAAGGGTCATAAACTCTACAGATTTAAAGAGTAAAATGCAAGACGAGTCCTAACCATACAGTATCACGCTCCTTCCTTCTTCACCTTAAATTCTTTTTCTTGGAAAATTGATCATCACTTTTGGAGTCTCGCTGTAAATCTCAGGTACCTCTGAAATAAATGATGACTCTTTCAATTTAGTTCAATTCAATTTAATTTCTATATCGCTTTTAACAATTGACATTGTCGCAAAGCAGCTTTACACAATCAAAACAATTAGGTTTGTATGAGATGTGAGTGTGTGTGAGTCAGAATGATCAGATGGTCCCTGATGAACGAGTCGAGGGCGACGGTGCTGAGGGAAAAACTCCCTGAGATGTGAAGAGGAAGAAACCTGCAGGGACCCCATCCTCATCTGGGTGATAACGGAGAGCAGGGATTGATCTGCACTCATACTGTGTGTCAGGAGGCTGCAAGTTCAGTAGAACAGGAGACGTGTTTAAGTTCATATGGAGTCCAGTTGGTTATTGGAGACTCAGGTAGACTGTAGGAAACTCCAGTCCTGAACTATCGAGAGACTGCAGTCACGAGTCCTCAGAGAACAGCTGTCTGTATCAGCCGATCAGATCTCCAACCAGAAGAGGGACACCAGGACACCAGGAGTCAGACAGGTCCAGAGGACAGAGGGGGTCTGGATCACTGGCAGAGAGTGTGTGTAGAGAGAGAGAAGAGGAGAGAGAGAGAGATAACAGTTAGGTCTGGTCACAGTCAAACAATGTATAAGGTCATGCATCATAACTAAAAGGGAGGAGCCAGAAGGAAACACAGACATGAGGGGGAACTGAGATGTAAAGCAACCAATCACCTCACCGTCAACAAACCTGAGTGAACAATGAGAGTGGGGAGGACAGCATCTAAACATAGCAGTTCACCAGAATACTCTACGTCCATGAGTCCCCCAGATCTGCTCCTTTACCTAAGGTTAATCTATTTACAAAAATGCTTGGCTAAATAAATAGGTTTTTAGCCCAGACTTAAACACTGAGACTGTGTCTGAGTCCCGAACATTAATAGGAAGACTATTCCATAACTTTGGGGCTTTGTAAGAAAAAGCTCCGCCCCCTGCTGTAGTTTTAATAATACGTGGTACTGACAGGCAGCCTGCATCCTTTGATGGAAGTAGGCGTGGCGGATCGTAAGACACTAACAGTTCACTCAGATACTGTGGCGCGAGACCATTTAGTGCTTTAAATGTCAAAAGTAGTATCTTAAAATCGATGTGAAATTTCACAGGGAGCCAATGCAGTGTAGATAAGATAGTGGTGATGTGCTCGTATCTTCTGGTTCTAGTGAGGACTCTCGCTGCTGCATTCTGAACTAACTGAAGCTTGTTTATACACCTAGTTGAACAACCAGACAGTAAGGCGTTACAATAATCCAACCTAGAGGTGATAAAGCATGAACTAGTTTTTCTGCATCATTTAGTGACAATATGTTTCTTATCTTGGCAATATTTCTAAGGTGAAAGAAAGCTATCCTGGTGATATTATCTACATGAGCTTCAAACGAAAGGCTGGAATCTATAATCACACCGAGGTCTTTAACTGTTGCATTTGATGGAACAGAAAGGCATCTAAAGTTACAGTCTGATCAGAAAGCTTACTTCTAGCTACTTGTGGTCCTATGACTAGAACTTCTGTCTTATCAGGATTAAGCAGAAGAAAATTAATTAACATCCAATCTCTTATGTCCTGCACACACTGCTCAATTTTAGCAAACTGGTTTTTCTCATCTGGTTTTGCTGAGACATATAATTGTGTGTCATCAGCATAACAATGAAAACTAATACCATGTTTACGAATTATGTTGCCCAGAGGAAGCATGTAAAGGGAAAAAAGCAGTGGGCCTGAAACTGAGCCCTGTGGAAGAAATAAAAACATTCCTTTATTGAAAGATTTATTTTCCCAGATTTTTGAGTGGTTTTAACTGTAGAATGTTATCAATTAATTCAAATGAACACATGTTTCCTTTAAAAGTGCTGAATAATCAAAGTAGACCCTCGCAATCCTCCACATTTACCTTTTGTAAAAGTTCATGAGTATGAGAAAGCGGGACGCCTCCGTGAGCAGAACATTTTATTCAGTATATCTTTATTTATTTATTTATTTATTTATTTATTTATTTGCGCTTAACCTCCACCCTGTAAACTAAAAATACATTAAACGCTGAAGTGCTGAGCGCGTCTCTGCCTGAGCGTTAATCCTGCGGTGGAATCTTCAGACTGGGGCATAAATTCACAGTGCAGGAGCACACTGTCATGCTCTTCGACACACACACACACACACACACACACACACACACACACACACACACACAGTGTGTGTCTGCTGATTCAGGCCTGAGCATGGACTCTGTGCCAGTGATGACATAACAGCGGGTCATGTGACGTTCTATATTTACTGTAGCTCTCCGGGGGACGACACGTGTTCCTGAGGACCTTTAAGCCCGTGTCTGTGGATTTCACTGCAGCATCACCTCATACTGTATATACATAACCCCATAAACACACATTTATAAATACATATACGTAGCCATATACTGAGGTATTTACACATCTCTACACAGTAAACACACATATACAGTATAAATGAGATCCAGAGCAGTGATCTCCGCCGTAACTAACTAAAAAGCCTGCAGATGACTATAGGACATTATTAACATTATTAAAGGGTTTGTAACGTTACAGGCTCTGAAATACATATAATATAATATACAATCAAGCATTATGTTCATCTGTGGATGAACTCCAACCGAAATACACATTCATAAACATTTAGAAATCTAATGATCAGTACAGCTATGTCAGGCAAGAGACGTGTACGGCCAGGGGCCAAAAGTTTTGAGAATGATGCTAATATTCCTTTTCACTAAGTCTGCTGCTCTTTGTGTCAGATGTGACTCTGGTGTACTGAAGTATAATTACACACATTTAGTGTTAAAGGCTTTTATTACAATGACATGAAGTTTATGTAAGACTCCGTATCTCAGTGTTGATCTTCTTATTAAAGACCTCTACACTTCACCCTGACATGCTGTCAATCACCGTCTGATCCACAGCCTGACTGAGGGCGCGGCCCACTCGTACATAAGCAGTGCTTGGGGTTTGTCAGAATGTGTGTGTTTGTGTTTGTCCACCTGCCTGTTGACGTGCGACGATGCCATTGTTAAAAGTGCAAAACAAATAGAATAGAACAACGTCACGTGAAAGACCACGCCCACTGACGACACAACACTCTGATTGGCTGTCTAGTTAATCAGTCCCAGTTTGTACCATCCTTCAGTTACATCGCAGGAGCCGCCGGTTTAATTTCAGGACATCGTGTGAGAAGCGTAATGATTAAAGAGACAAGAGGGAGAAGTATACTGTACTGCCTTTACTGAAGACCTTCAGCGGTCACCACTGCGTACACACACACACACACACACACCCAGGGAATTAATGACCTTCATCTAAGTAATTAGAAATCATACTTTGTGTCAGGACTGAGATTTACTGTAACGGCGCGTCTCAGGAGAATGAATCCAAGGTCATAATTATAAGATTAAAGGCGTTCACTTTATCATCTGGAGATAACCAGTTTAATTCTGATCCAATCTAATTATTTTGGTTGGGACACACATGTAATTACATATACACTATGATTTTCTGATGATTGTATAAGGATGCCTAGCAACAATGTCCATTGTTAAAAGCCCTATATAAATAAAAGTTCATTGATTTGAATGATCCCAGGTGGCGCGGTGCTGTGATGGTGTGTGTGTGTGTGTGTGTGTGTGTGTGTGTGTGTGTGTGTGTGTGCCCTGCGATGGATTGGCACCCTGTCCAATGTGTACCCCGCCTCATGCCCTAAGTCTCCTACATAAATCATGGCACCATTAGCCAAGTAGAGTGCTTCCTGTGAGTATCTGACCGGCTCCGTGTGCCTCGCAGGAGACATGTGGTTGCATTGCCCACCTGTTTTCAGTAGCTCTTGTGTCACATGTTGAGAACTGTAAGATCGGTGGATTGGCATGAAGTAATTATTAAGAAAAAAACACAAATTAGGGTAGCGATGGCTCAGTCGGGTCAGGCTGTGTGTTACTGGGTTACTGATCGGAAGGTCGGGGTTCGAGCTCCAGCACTGCCAGGGTGCCACTGTTGAGCCCTTGAGCAGGGCCCTTAACCCTGTCTGCTCCAGGGGGCGCTGTATCCTCCGTTCTGTAAGTTACATGGGACAAATAAATGAATGATCAAATATCTGTGAATTCTTCTTGTCTATCGTAACATCACTAAACATCCACAGTTTACAGTTACATTTTTTTGTTCTTGCACATATTTATTTGATTTGACTTACTGTATGTTTTATTCCTGTATTCTTATTTTTGTATTTGCACATTTTGTTCTCTGTACATTTTATTTTTATATAATATTTTGCTATTATTAATAATGAAATGATTTTCTGGAGAAAAGACTATGACAATGAGTAGGAGTGTCTGTGCTGCTCAGCATGTCCCTGTGTGACTTTCATTCTGCGTCCCTGCAGAGTAACTGTGGGCAGAGCATCAAGATCCGCCGCGTGCTAATGAACTGCCCCGAGATCGTCACCATCGGCTTCGTGTGGGACGCAGAACAGTCCGACCTGACCGAGGACGTGATCCGCTGTCTCGGCCCTCACCTCAACCTGTCGGGGGTCAGGACACTCACATCACCCTGTCCACCAATCAGAGCTCAGATCAGATGGGTTCATGTTACTGAACTTGTGTCATACTGTATGTTCTCCCAGCGTCAGTCTGGGCTTCCTCTGGGTTCTCCGGTTTCCTCCAATTCCCCAAAAACACAAGAGCAGATGGATGAGCAGTAAATGAACGAGTCCTGAGCTGGTTCCCTCCTTTAGTCATCTCCACTTATAAACACCCTCACAAACTCCCATGATGTGATAGTCACTTGTGTTCTTGTGAGGTTTTGCATGAAGTAGACATCGTCAGGGCATTACAATCTCCTGTGTGTCGTCATCACTCTGCTGATTATAGTCCCTCGTTTCAGCTTTTCTACAGAGTCACTGATGAAAATGCTAAGAAGCGAGAGCTTCACCTGGTGGGAATGATCTGCTACTCCAACCGCCATTACCTCGCCTTCGCCTACCACAGCAAGTCTGCCAAATGGATGTTCTTCGATGACGCCACAGTGAAAGAGGTCTTTACTCACGTATTTACTCATGGTGAACTTTATTAACTGCACCGCTGAGACTGTAGAGATCCTGTAATGGCCCGTCGCTCGAGTTATGCTGTACTTACTCGTCTTTCTGTTGTGTTCAGATTGGCTCTAAATGGAAGGACGTTGCATCGAAGTGCATCCGAGGACATTTCCAGCCGCTTCTTCTGTTCTACGCTAACCCAGACGGCAGCGCCGTGTCCAATGAAGACGCCCCCCGACAGACCACCATGTGCTCCCAGTACAAATCTGCCCTCAATGGGGAGGGGCCAGGTAATCAGGGAAGCAGCGTTCAGCCCAGAATAACACAGTTACCTATTACAGTTCTACTTTTGACCACTAGGTGAACGGAATGAGGGCAGTGAGCGCCCTGGACCACCTTTACACAACACGTAGAAAGGCAAGCGAGCAAACGCAGCACCAGCGTCCATGTGTAACACACACACGCACACACACACACGCACACACACACAGGCTTTAATACCGTTAGAGGTACTGTAATGGAGTGTAAGGTGTAGTGAGATGTGGAGTGTGAAGATGACATGAAGGTAAATATGGGCTGAAAGACTAATTTATAAACACGGTGCTTGATGTTTGCTCAGCACGACGACGACACACACACACACACACACAGATGAACACTTGCTGAGTTGATTGATTCAGCTGGGATTAGTATTGACTGAGTGTGTCTGTGCTTGATGAGAGCGAGTGTGTTCACTGCGTGTGTGAGACTGAGTGTGTGTGAGACTGAGTGTGTGTGAGACTGAGTGTGTGTGAGACTGAGTGTGTGTGAGTGCTGATGTTCTGAGAGCAGAATCCTCTTTGTTGTGTTTTACTTCGTGATGAACGGTTTAGCTTCAGTTCTCCTACCTGCTCTACTTCTCCCTACGTTCCCACAGTGTCCAGCTCTCCTTCTGTCCTCTCCTCCTCCACCACGCTTGTATCTGTGTCTCAGTGTGTGTCCTGGTTTGTAATGTCATATATGTACACACACACACACACACACACACACACACACACACACTTATCCAGAGCGACTTACATTTTTATCTCATTGTACACCTGAGCAGTTGAGGGTTAAGGGCTTCGCTCAGGTGGGATTTTGGATTTTGATCCTTAACCCCTGAGCCTCCCCTGAACCTGTTCTGTCCATAACTCCAGCTTTAGCCCAGCCGCTCGCCCCTGTTCTGCTCTTGAGCGTTTATAAGATCTTGAGTTTAAGAGAGTTTCCTTTAGAGAGAGCGTTTCCGGTCTGTTGTGATGAGATGCGAGTGTTTCAGGTGGATGTTTAATGGCGGCTCCTGACTGGACTTTTGCTAGGCTCGCTCCTCCACTTGCTGAGCACACTGCAGTTTTTCTGCTGAGCCCAGAGCTGGCAGCTGCTCCTCACCCGTGTCCGTGTGCCAGTGCTTTCATCAACATTTCTTTCCGCTCTCTGTGTCCTGGGATGCCCTCGGAGTTTAGCAGCTTAACCCTCTACTGTCTCGCTGACTCAGAGCGGCTCTTTACGATAAACCGGAACGTTACAGCGATGTACAGTACACGACCTGGCCCAAAGCTAAGATCTAAGAGTTCCTTTAACTGATGCAGTCAGGAGCTTCTCATTTCTTACACAGTACACATGTGAGAAGACGTGGAAAAGACACTCCTGAAAAGTCCTTCGTTTGGAAAGGGAAGAGAGAAGAGGCGCAGAATCCAGTCCAGTCCTTCAAGTCCAGTGTG